>FASU01038989.1:0-12177 GCA_001486225.1 Heliconius pardalinus sergestus
AGAGAGGGTCACTTGTATAGATTTTTATACGTTCTCGCCCCCAAGTAGTAAAGGTAAGTAAAGGAAGTTGATCGCAAATTGCTCTCACAACTTTATGCTACCTATGGGCGCATCGTTGAATACGTTCAATGCATTTACTTACAAAGTGGGGGTAAATATTCAAAGATCTATAAGAATAAATCTTCGTGATCTTTTCTCTGGTAAATATAAGAGAGAAGCAATTTTGTTTCCGTAGACTGTTCAACTATAGTAATACAATTTAAATCTACTTAAAAATAAAAACTAGTTTTTACAGTTCCCTCTCCGCTATGTTTTCCACGGAACCTACGAGCCAAATGTCAGCGTTCTAACCCGCGTAGTTTAGGAATTGTGGTGTCTCTTTCTCCTGGCATTAATCCCGGCTATTGCCAGGGACTGCCTGGCAGTCATATAATAACGGAACAGTTTTCGGATTCCTGGATTAAATATTCGTATAAATAACATCACAAATAAGTGCAAGTCATTATACATAATATATCTACCTAATTAAATTAGTACGAATATTACATATATTTTCAAAATTATTATTATTCTATAAGATAGAAAAGATTGACTGACTATCATACAGATATATACTATATACAAAAGACTAGCCTCCCCTAGTCAGTAAATACAGTTCTTCAAATAAACTTAACAATTTCTCACCCCAATGGGAAAATTTCCAAAAAAGTCTTACTAAGCTTTTTTGTCCTCCCCTTTTATATTATAAAGATAAAAAATCGAAATATAAAAGAGATATATTTTTTTCTGAAAATTTATAAAAATGTTAACATAGCGGATTTTGATCCCGTGATTTCCACCACTACGCCGTTCTTTAAAAAATGTTTTCCCTAAACCAAATCACGTATAGCATCAAGTTGTAGCCATAAAACAAGAGCTATACAATCATTGCTGCTCTGACCAACCGTCCCCTGTTGAGTCGGCAATGCACCTCAAGGGACCAACTAGCTGAACCTACCCTGTAACATTACTTTCAACGTGGGCCTCTCCATTTGTTACCGTGTAATCTGAGAGAGAAGGAAATGAAAGGACTTCATTTATCTAATATTAAGAAAATAAGACTGTCGTGGCGCCGGGGCTATCGGGAGAAACGTGAGGCTTGAGAGTTCGATTCCCACTTAGAGAATTGAGTTGTTTTCCTTACTCTGATAACAAGATAAAGATCGATAACGCGCCACTCGACGCTCAAGGTCTGGAAAATGGGGGCGGGAAATATCTTAACACTAGGTGCCCTCTATGCACCTGCTGGTATACGCGAGAAGTGAAAAAAAAATCAGTAAGCAAGAAAAAACAATTTATCATGTCATATCTTTTTATCCAAGTCTACCACAAAAAAATACATTTAATTTTATATTAGAAATCATCAATTCTCAAA
Organism: Heliconius pardalinus sergestus; assembly: GCA_001486225.1. Taxonomy (NCBI): domain Eukaryota; kingdom Metazoa; phylum Arthropoda; class Insecta; order Lepidoptera; family Nymphalidae; genus Heliconius; species Heliconius pardalinus. The sequence continues at coordinate 1,415 of FASU01038989.1, forward strand.
AGTAATATGTTCTAATCTATAAATAGTATTTTTATCGAACCCCTAACCTTTGTCATAGAATGCATGTAGTTTTATATAGCAGCTTAGGAGGTGGAGGTTAATTTGTATTATGCTTAGTCAGAACCATTGGTGAGTTCTCACGTGCTATGATCGCAAGTGAACTTCATTCAGTAGATGTAGAGTAGCTTGTGATTGAAAGCACAATTATAGTATGAGCTTTGAGTAGCGTAACTGATTGCTGCGCTTCATCTCCCTAGTCAATCTGAATAAATCATTCCCTCGAATGGGGATCGAATTCACAACCATCGCATTTACAGTAAAATACCAACTTAATGTGTCGCTATGGCATGAAAAGAAAAATCCAAATTTAAAACATGTTTTTTGGGTCTGGCTATGTAAAGTACACCGTTGAGTTTTTGCTTAGCTAACTATCACATTTTGCATAAACGTAGAAAACGGAGAACTGAGGTACTGTAAAAATAGGTTCTCTCTTGCTACCTTTCATAATGAAGGCGCCACGTCAAAACAAAAGATTTTTATTATTAACTTTTCACCGCAAAAGGACATAAGTCATTTTACATTATGCCAGTGATTATCATAACTGTCATATCGCAGCTTTCAATAACATTGTGGGAGTGAAATATTGCCGCGATACTTCTTCTTGATTAAACTTAATAACTATATTTTGTATGAGTAATGTTGGAATTTTAAATTCGTATTATGGTTTGACATAAGAGGACGTGGTTTTTGAAAGAAGTTAATAGATTTAATCGCAAAAAAAAATACTGTCACCTATTCTTATATGCTATTACTATTAATTAATACAAATTTTATATAGTTTATATATGCTTGATAATTTATTCATTTATAAGAAACGTCAATATTAAAGAAATAATGATAATAAAGGACATTCTCTGGTTTCATTACTCTACATTGCGTAGGACAGGAACGCGTTGGTACGAAAATAATGGATGCCATGAATGGCTGAAATGGTATAGCATTTAGGTATTGTAATGATTCTTCTTTATCAGAAACTAGGTTTCTCGTTATTAGTCTATCGTATTCATATATAGAGAAAATTAGTTTAGTTACTAGGCTTAGTGACTTTGGTTACTTTGTTATAATAGGCTTTATATCTAAAGTTTAGCTATTAGAGCCATATAAGTAAATATTTTCTTTGTTCACAAGTATATTATAATATAGTTAGTTAGTTATATTGTTTGTTGTTTCTGAACTAAATTACTGTATATTTTTTGTGACTTAAATTGTTTATGTGGGAGGGACTTACAAACCTTAGTGGCAAACTGAAAGTTAATTATATTGAGACCATCATAACATGAGATTTTTTTACTTCTCATCGTAATTTTATTAATTTTTAAATATTTTATAATAAAAATATGATAAATTAAATTTAAATTTAATTAATATACCTGAGCGAGAATCGAATTTATAACCATCGCGTACAGGCATACATTACCCCACTGCATATGAATTGTATAGAATCTAATATATTACACAGACTGTTACAATTTCCAAATTGAAAAGTTTTAATTATACTTAAAGTGAAGAAAACTAGTCGCTAAAGGTCTGATACTTGAAAGGCCTATCAAAATAGCCACTACACGTTTTGGCTCTTAGTTCGGTGTTATTTCGAAACTTTGCCCCCAGCTGTTATTGAAGGCAATTCGTCGCGTACTTTTACTGTGAATTCTTTAGAAAAATTATATAACATTAATTCTTTTTCTTTTCTTAACATTAAATAAATCTTATCACCTTTGGTTTTTCCTGTGCTATGTAATTTTCCGATGTAAATATGAAAATATGAAACATGTAAATATGAGTCCTGGTGTTGAAACATCAGAGTGTCTTAACACTAGGTTCCTTCAGCCTACCCTGCTGTTTGCGGGATGCAGCTTGAAGCTAAAATAAACCTTGTATAAAATTGAACTTCTTCAATAGCTACCTAACCTTTTCTTGTCGTCGGCAGTATTTTTTTCTATATGGGTCTTTATAAACAATACATTCCAATTGCCCAATCTATATACGCGGGCACAGTGGGCTACATAAAGACAATTAACGTGAATTAATATAACCAATATACCTTAATAACCTTAATCGATGTCGATGTAGTACCCCACGCAAGTAGATTTTCTCAACTCGAACCACTATTTCTTGAGATTAGAGCTTTCAACCAAAGTAACACTTCAGCTTTATAATATCAGTATTAGATATTTTCTTCTATTTTTCTTCTTTATCTATGTGCCTAAACTGTCCTAGAAGGTACGGTCTTTTTATAGAATGTAAAGTGACGTCAATTACAATTTTTGTCAATAATGATAAAAATACTTACATATAAGAAACTTCTATTGTCACTTCCCCTTATTTTACTTTTAAGCCTTCTAAATCAAATTATTAAAGTGTATCATATCATGCGATATGACCATCCATCATCTATTTCTGGAGTAATTAGTGGATAAAGTTGATTAATTCTTTAATATATTAAAGCTGTGGATATCACAAAACTTTCGAGTTTTAATTATTATTTTTTTAAAATTGATAGAAATTATTTTATTGTGTTATGGTACAGTTGAAAAGAATTTAAACTGTACGCACGATAGTTGTAGATTCAATTCCCACTTGTATAAATAAAGATGTTCAGAAAATACATAATACGTTATTCAACTATTCTGTTTCCACTTACCGATAAAATTCACTAATTAGTTTACCATTAGTCAATTTTATGAATTTCCTGGTTTCATCATAAATAATTATTTTATATCCAAACTATAATATAAAAAAACAAGCATTTACTATTAAAAAGGTAATAAAAATCGTGTTTTACATCGATACAACAAAATGAAGAATTATAGCTCGATGCATTTCAAAATTAATTTCATTGGTTTGCTTAAGAATTAAATATGACATTATAAAGTTCTATAAATTTAAGACCACCCGGTCAGTTTAATTAATAGTCTTAAGACGCACGTCATAATCTAAATCATGAGAGGAATTTCATTTATATTGGACTTAGAGCTCTTAACTGGATAGGGTTTATTGGTGTGGAGTGCGATATTAGGTAGAGATAGCAAGTTCAGTTCCCAGCAGGGGTAGCTTTCAGATATTTTACAAAAATATTATTTATTATTTTTATATTAATATTATTCACATTTAATATATTACAAATTGTTTTTCAATTATTATGTTCTTTAGAAAAATATTATAAAATTCGTACTGACGCAAAACAACGCATTTATAGTAAATATTAATTTAGTCAAGTTGGATTTGAATCCACATTCCACCTTTACTCAAATACATTCCATCTGCAATACAATCTAATCTGTATTTCTCGTATCAGAAGTAATCTAGTGTTAACACTCCGTTCCCCACACATTGCGTGTCAAGCGAGAGAATGGAAAAAAACCATTTCCTCGTATGGGAATTGAACCCACAACCGCCCCGTTCACAGTTAGATACATTACCGACGCAGATGGCCCCTGGTGTCAACATTAATAATATTATAATTTAATTGCCATATCCATAAGCCATACAACGCAGTATGGCTACCGTATATTTCACATTGAGCTATCAATCTTGCACCCACACAAAGATTTATGGGACGACGACGACTCTTTTCATTTTTATTCAAATTTTAATACCCATCTGATGAGTTTATTTAATTTAATACGACCAGTGTAACGGCTCTAATGATTAATTGTGTTATGTTGATTACTTTGATTCCAAAGTATTTAAGCGTAATTTAAAATTAGAAAAATATTAAAACTGTAAATCTTAAAATAAATGCGGCCATTGTGGCTCAGTAGTATAAGGTCTGATTGTAAACGTGATGCTTGTGGGTTCCATCTAATTAATTTAATTTCTGTGCCAGAGCATGAGAGAGCTTGGCGTTAAGTTCCGTTACATTTTCATATTTACAATTTGAATAATTACTGCTACGGCTGTACTTGTCATGAGAACGAAGAAATAAAAATAATTTAATCCCCGATTAGGAATCGAACTCAGGAAACGTCGCATTTACAATTATACGGCTTTAAACACATTGTTAATACAGTAAATTAAGTCTATCGGATTATAAACGTTTTTTTAACAAAAAATATGTTACACCTCTTTACTTTGGACCGTCTATTTATAACTGTTATTATTTTATTGTGACCATTTTATTAATTCCCTAATTGATTCCTGTATCTTATCTTTCAAATGAAACCGATTCATTAAAAGCTTGTTCCTTAATAAATGTTTATTTTATCACTAGCTTTCTATCTGTCATAATAAATTACATTACACAAGTATGTGAGATATATAAGTTTTATGTTTTTTTATATCTTTATAGTTTCTGCCACGGTCATGCACCTGCCTTAAAAAGTGTCAGCTGTCTGTAAGAGAGAAAGAAAAGAAAACACAAAAAACCAAATTTGTTATTTTGTGTTTTCTTTTTAGTTTTATGCTCAATAGCAGGGTAGGTAAAGGGAACCTGGGAACCTAGTGTTTAGACACTCCGTTGGTCACTTTCTTATTCTATGTAACAATTGGTATTCCCTAAAAGTCTGCCTTAGACTTTCTTTATTGAGGATCTACAGAAATGACTACTACTGTCATTAAATATACATATAACGTGCTAGTAATACCGAAACGCTCAAATAGCGGCAGCGAAAATTAATTTTCACAAAAAAATAATTCGTTGCTATCAACATTCCGTTTTAATCGCCCCTCATTAAGAACATCGCGTCGTAACGGAGCCGCGTTTTGCGTGAATTTTAAATCGCAAGTGACGTTACTGAAAATTTAGCTTTTTTATTATGGGAGTTGAATGGTTAAAATTTTAAAACTTACCTTACTAGATAGTGTAGGAGAGCACTAGAACAGAGAAAATAAATTTCTCGATTTTCCTATGGGCTTGCTAGGCTTACTAGGTTTTCTACTAAGTCCATTAAGTCCACACAAGCTTGCCAACGACGACTAGTTTAAACATAAAAAAATACCACAAACCATCAATCCTCATATAAAATTAAAGTTATAAAACAAGTACCCACAAGAATAGTTTTCTATAAATTCTAATAGCAATCACTGTCAACTGCACCCGTCGTTCCGGGAAAAACGCTAAATATTTAAGTACCTTAGTAGTCTTTTCCTTCGCGTTTGCAAGTTACGAGTGAACCAATCACTCTAATGGATGTTACGTCCGTTTTAGTTATATAAATATGTATAATGTGTGTGTGTTTTCAATGTTGTTTCGTGTTTTGTGGGAGAGAAGAGAGCGCAGTGATTTGGTTCTCCGTTTTTGTTAGTATTTTTAGTTATTGTTTAGTTTAAAGAAAAATTACGGTGTAGAGATGAAGCGTTTGATTAAATTCGCGTTGCTTGTGGGTTTGTTTCTCACTCGAACTCGGTTTTGTCTAGGAATATTTCCTGGCGAGGATGTGGGGTGACAAATGAATGTCACCTCAGTCTACCCGTGACCAAGGACTACTGCAAAATGTTCGAAATCAACGGGACCCCGAAAATTTATAGTTATCGATAAATATACGCGGTTAATCTGGTTCAAGAGTATCATTTAAACGATATGTACTAGATTTCTTGCCATATAAGGGATAGTTTCAAAGCGAAACAAAAAAAAAACATATAAAATAATGCAGTGATTTTTGAACCCCGTCATGTTATAGTGGAATATCTTAGGATATATTCCTTTTTATCTATCAATAAGTACTTCCAATTCTGATACTGTTTCATTAAACCACTTAAACCTTACATACCTTTTTTTTACATCACTATTACACAAGCTAAAACTATAATAAAATCAGTTTAGCTTTTAACCGTTAGAAGTCTTTCGTTTCTTATTCACTTAGGCTAGCACAAACAGTATTATTGAAAAACAATAATTCCCTTTGATGTATAGAGTTGTATACATAATTCAATTACAGCAATTTACTCGTCAACAGCTCTTATGACTTAGACCGTCTGTTTATAAAAGATTCATTCGTCACTACTACTGGACAGTAGTGACGCGTCTTTGTGGGTCACTATTGAGTAAAGTGTTTAGAATTGCTTTTAAGAATTAGTTTTTATTTCTATGTTGTTTGTTTTTTAAATTGTTGTTTATTAAAGTAATGTATGTAATATTAGTGGAGGCAGTTGGGATAATGACTGAAAGCGTTGTGGGTTTGATTCTCATTTGAGAGAATGAATTATTTTCATTTTCTTCGCTCCGGGTATAAGACAAAGCGTGGCGTTGAGTGTCTCTACTCAACACGTAATGTCTCTGGTTAGATATTCCCTTGAATTTTACAGACATCCCCAAAATAACCTTACAATAATCTTTTAATTATCATTACAATACAATTAGTACTATTAACTCTCTTCAATTTTGTTATAATTTCATCTATTAATCAATATGTTACCACTGGCCGTTCACATTGGGTATCACAAGAGAAAGAGAATAATATAAATTGACCTGTCACCATTTTTGAACTCATGGCACAGTACGACTTAGTAGACTCAATCTACTCTCGAGATGATGAACTATTTTCGTTTCTCCACTCTGGCATAATGAAAATGCGGAAAAAATCATTATTTCCTTGTATAGTAAAGCTTTAGCTCAACATATATAGTAGAATCTAGAATGAAGATAACATCTAGCAATAACACTAGATGGTCTTGTGAAGTGGCATCGTTCAAAAGTCAGATAGCACACTGCATAAAGTTCACATTTACCAAATTGCACGTTTTAGAAGTAGTCTCATATATATTAATGGGAACTTATATGACTTGAAAGATTCGTTTTAATGATGGGTTCTTACTCATCACCTTTATTGTTTTCTTCCTTAGTGTGTACTGTACAAAACTTTTTTACAAAATTTTATTATTTTCAGCTCTCGGGAATTAAAATTTATGATCATTGTATATTACATAGTAATAATCATCATCAAGCATCACTTATATCCAGTTAAATATATTTTTTAAACTAATCTCTGTAGTTCTCTAATCTCTGGAGAGGCTATTCTCCATTTAGCCACTCCGTGACACACATACACCCTTTGAGTGGCGGAACTTAGCGCCGTGCCTTGTCTTGTAACCGGAGTGATAAAATGAAAATAATTCATTCTGCGTGAAATTGGGAATTGCACTTACAGGTTTCTAGTTATTAAAAAATATTTTTCATTTCTTCAAAAACAAGGAAATCAACAATTTCTAACGTTATATTCCTATTATAATAAAGTAGACTCGAAGTACTAGAATAATTAATAAACAATTGTCTGCAGAGTACGTGACAAGTGTGCCTTCGAGTTCTGAAGTGTTTATGTCCGGTAGTTTAATAGACAGAGGTTTAGTTGCCATAGTCAATATACGGATTTGTTTTTTTATTTGGAGTGAAATAACTCTATCTATTTATCGTAAAAACTTTACTTTTTATCAACACACATCCAAAGCACGCCATTAGACGCATTGTAAGGTAGGCAGAGGAATATGGATATTAGAGTTAGATTCCTCCGTTTCGCACTTTCCAGTCAATTTTCGAGACATTGCGTACTGAGTGACGGACCTGAACGATTATCAAAGCGATAAAATAAAAGTAACAACCCCCCGAGTAGGAATCGAACCATGGCGCTTATAGACAGACGATATTGTTGAATGGCAGAAGTCAACGCCGCTCTTTACCTCGACACCAGAGCGAAGAAAGAAACATATTAAATATTTCATTTCGTTAAGCTGGAATGGAACACGCGACCACACGTGTTAGCTCCTGGATCAAGACTGCCCTCATTTCGTAACAAATAACTGAAACAATTATATATAATACGCTATTTCACAGATCGTTCCGCTTTGCTTAGCGTTTTCCATATGAATGTATTAAATCCCTTATGTGCCATCCACAGTAATATAGTAAAAATATCGCGCCATTTCTCCTTTGCCGTTGATTTACGGTCGTTAAAGTGAGTTGAATAGAGTTTTACACGTTCGTATTTTTACCAAAAAACATATGAAAATGCGAAATATTAAATATTATTTTGGGAAATATATTTACTTAAAATTAAAGAAGTGAAATTATTTTTTGATAATAATTCTTTTCCATAATAAATGCCATCTTAAACTGTAAACTGGTGAACAAAAATGGCAACTTTAAGTAATAATAAGTAAAAAAGTTTTCAGTTTGTGTTAAATGATCCAAAATTGCTTGTAAAGATACAAGCAATTTTGGATCATTGTGTGATTGAGTAGGTATCATAGTATGCAAAAAGTAGAACATGAATCGAACCCACAACTTATGGTATACTTATTATATTAGTTATTATTGTTTGTATGTAATAGTTATAAAAATAATAATCACATATTTTTCTTTTCTTTCAGGTATGAATATGTTCATTAAGTTATAACTTAGTAAGTCTAGCTTAACATAATATGATAGAAGTATTACGTCGCCGCTGAGAGAAAACACCGTGAGTATTTTATACCTACATACATTGTATATATTAAAGTTCCCCAGTTTTTTTCCTATTGCACATTGAAATACGAAAAAACCTGAAAATATCTGATAACTAAACCAAAGGATAGATCAACAAGGTCGTCGTAGCGCAGTGGCATAGCTTATACCTGTAGACGCGACTTTTGTGGGTTCGATTCCCGTTCGGAAGAATTAATTATTTTTAGATCTCGTAAAAGGATAAAGCTATAGTATTAAATTTCACCACTCAAGTAGTCGTGCTTACTGCACCATGATGGCGTAAGATACTTGAAAAGCTCCTAACCCCTACGACGAAAATACATATTCCATTTCAAAATCACATTCACACATACATATGTTACCGTACCTCCATTATAACAGTGCAAAATTTTATGATCACTGCCACTAATTTAACGTGCGAGATAATAAATCACGTGTCAAGGAATCCTCTAAACTTGAAATTGACGGTGACGCCGCAAGAATTACGTTTTAACGATCTAACATATTCGTAATCTGATAATGCTATGTGCGTATGTGACACACGGTAGCTGTGACAGGCTTGTTGTTAAATATTTATTATTTACTGGACCGTTAAAATGGGGGCTAGGGGTTCGATTCACGTTCGTGGGATTGATTTTATATTTATTTAAATTGGTTTAAAGTTGATGCGCTGGTAAGACGGCGGACGGGGTGTCTTAACTTATGTTTCTTAACTCTAGGTTATCTCAGTATACCCTATTAAGCGGAATAAAATGTGAAACTGAAAAACAATTTCAATATTACAGAATAAACATTAACACTCCAATTCCACATTCCTCTTAAAACTGGAAATTGAAAGGCGCCACTATCTTATATAATTAACATTTCGAAAGGTTATTTTTTTTCCCAACAGATTAGAAATCCTTAGTGTTTTAGGTAAATTTTGACTGATCCACTGTAATTTCTTTTATTATGAAAAGTGTGCAAATTAATTGAAGTTTCTATGTAAATAATTTGTGTAGTGCGTGTTGTTTGCAATTAAACAGTTTTGTAGGATTTGATACCATATAAATATAATTGGGTGTAATTACTGCTGTTATGGCACAACTAGATCCTCTTTGTTAGCTTAGATAGAATGAGTTCAAATCTCAGAGGAATTAAAGAAATGAATTTAGTCATTTATTATTAGTCACACAGTTTTTGTACGTTAAAAATATAAAATATACAAAACAATCATCTCAAAATAAACTAAATAATTAAAATAATAAATATACAATTATTTATCAAAACCTGAAATCCGGAAAATACGAATCGAACCTACAACTACCGGTATAATAAAAACCCGTTTTATACTTTTTACGCGCTTAGCACTTCGTTTCAAACTTCACGCCTTCCCCCACATCGATAGTCTCAAAAAACATAAATACTAGAACAAAAAAAAGAGAAAAACCTACAAAATATATAACAAAATTATACAAAAAAGGCAATTTACATGAAAAACGACCTAATTAAGCCATCCATTCAACATAGCAGTGTATCACACAAACCACGCGTCCTAAGATTTTAATTTACCAAGCGGGTGAAATGTAGTCGTTTTAATCAGAGCAAGTACCGCGAGGCTTGTTTAAATTTTCTATTAAATTCGTGAGACGAGTAGGTATCTGCGAAAAGACAAAGCGTATCTCCGATCTTCTATTAATATATCTTTATTTTGTAGGGATAGAATAAAAATTCAGTATTATTTTTATATAATTTTTATTAGAGTAAAAAATAGAATTTCAAGTTTTAGTAAGTATAAGTTTATGTAATTTCTTCTTTGCTTTTAATTATATTTATGGTTAAAAGATATATTTTCATTAAACATTCAAAAAATATTACAATTACATTACATTCTATTCAAACTGCTATTTTTATATGAGAAACAGAAAAATAAAATTTATTTTATTTATTCCTTTTATAATGACATTTTATAAAACATATGACCCTATGTAAAGATTTCATATAATTTGGCTATAATTTAAAAAAGACAAAGTAGGAAGCGACCGAATCCGCGCGTGATACCCTAGTAATTTTGTAAAACTTTAAGTAGAAATAAAAGTATCTGAAAGTACTTACTAAAATTTTAAAATAGCACTAAAATATGTGGCGACAGTACTTTTAATATTAGAATCCTGCCAATATAGGCATTAGTGACAGGCTTTTAGCGTCCTCTTTATAAGGGCTATAAACTCGTCTTGTACGAGACTGCCACTGCCGGCTTTAACGTTTACGACGCGTCTTCTTGCCATCATCTGTTTCGTATATTAGTTATGTTGTGTTCTTTCTTTAT
>FASU01039038.1:0-10092 GCA_001486225.1 Heliconius pardalinus sergestus
GTCAATCTAAAAGGTATTTGTAATGTCTTGTTTCGCACTAGTAATATTTGTTTTTATGTTAGCTTAATAAAATTTACTTATTTTATTAGGTTCCCAATGCATAGCCATACTAACCCTTATTAAATCTGATAGATTTCTTTCATCATTTATTTATAGACTTAAATTTATATTTTTCCAGCGGTGCTTATAACAGTGACGGTAGTTGGAGCTGTTATCATATTAGCGGTCACTATTTGGGCTTCGAAGAGATGCTGCAGTCCGAAAAATCCAACGACACAAACTTTCGTAATAGGTTGTATGCAAGGCATGCCTAGTATGCATCAGGTATTTGATAATACATATTTTTAATACATGTTTTATTTGATTTTTTAAATTCAAATTCAAATTCAAAATTATTAATTTATTTAAATCCTTAATGATTTATATTACTTTATCTGTAAGGTTTTTCTTATAAAATTAGATATACACAAATTTTATAATATCACATAATAATTGCATAATTTCAGGGAAATATGCCTTCAAAGCAAAGAGCAGACAGACGCGCGCTGATAGCTGAAAGAATGGAAACGGCTGAAACGAGTAGTGTTCAGAATGCATCTCTACCTTATATACCGGCTAAAGTAAGTAATTTGCAACATAAGGATGACCTTACAATATCCGTGTAAACAGAATTGTTGCCTATATTACATAAATGTAAATATTCCTGTCAAATGACTTATCAAAATGTAGACAGATTGTAGATTGCATTTTCAAACAACTTTTTCTTATAAAATAATGATGTATCTTATTTTGCATGTTTACAACAGCAATAACTTAAGCTTAAGAGTAATTCGTGGTATATGTATTTTTAATGATATCATTATTTATGGTCAATTTTTAGAAAATAACTTGAAAATTTGAGAGGTCAAAATTTAAAGATATTGACGGTAGACGACAATACCGAGTAAATTAATTAAAATCATAATAAAGAATATACATGTACGCTTATATATATTTTTTTATCTCAGTCACGATCACGGTCATCCTGCAGTAAGAAAATAACAGTGATATCAGACCCGCCTGCGCACGCGCCGCCGCCGCCGCCCGCGCCCGCGCTCATGATACCACGCGCTCGTCTGCACCCTTTACATTCCGATAGGTACGTACAATATTAACCAGATTTTTAATTTATGATAAATTGCTTAATTTTCGATCAACCAATTCCCGGAGGTGAACTAGAAAAGTCAATTAAGTTCGAGCATTTTGTGATTTTTTTACATTTGTTCATATCTTTATCATGTTAATCAAATTTATTAGATTGGTGTTTCTATATCCTTATTGTACTTAAGAAAAGAGTAAATATTATAATAGAATCTCAAGCTAACCTCTCAAAAACTCAAAAACAAGTGAGTGCGAAAATAATGAAAATAAGTTGATTAATATAGGTATATATTTTATTTCAGTCGGGACAACTTATCAAGAAAAAAAAGCACAGAAGTTTGCAGTGAAGCAAAACTTATCAGCTATTTAGAATCAGGAGTCACAAATCCTGCTGAAGAAGTGAGTTGTGTTTACAAATTACTTTCATTAAATTCACTTAACTCTGTCTGTGCGACTGTAAATGCGGCATTTTGTAGGTTCGATCCCCACTCGAAGTAATTGAATATTTATTTTCCTCGCTCTGGTAACAATACTCAACAACACAACGCAACTCAACGCGCAATGCCTTCAAAAGGCGGAGAAAAGTGGGAAACGGAAGTATCTAATGGGGATGGAGTTTCGCAGTAGCCTCTTACTGAAAATACCATGCCCGCGTCTGATTGTTGTGGATTCGATTTCCATTCAGAAGAAAAAGTTATTTTTGATTTCTCGTTGTCAATAAAAAAATATATTTAAAGGCTAAGAATGATAATAACTATTGATATAAATTTTTAATTGTTCTTTTTCTTCTTTGCAGATGCGTAGAAAACATAGCATGGAATCTTCTTATAGTATAAATAAAGAACGCTCTGGGAAACAAGGTAAAACTAATTTTAGTTTGTTCGTTTTAAATATTGTTGATGAATTTGTGACGATAGTCGCCCCCCAATAGTGACATATAGGTACATATATGTTCATAGTTTTTTTAAAAAACTTTTTTTATAGCTAGTAGCTAGTAGAACTTTCCAATAGATGTGTTAAAAAATAAACAGATAATGTTTAAAATATTCTGATTTATAACTCCTGGATCTTTACATAGAAAAGCTGAAAACTATATTAATAAGATATTCAACAATGAGAATATTTTATGGCAATAATACATCTATGCTAAAAATATATATTTTTTTTTTCAGGTGCCCTAGTGTCAGCGGGTTTTAAAGTGTCAACAACAATACGTCCCGATGACTCCGTAAAGGAAGACAGAGACGACGCGTCATCTGTCAATAAGACTGACTTAGAAGATGCATCACGTTTTGATACTTTGAGGAAAACTTATAGGTTTGTACACAAAAATAGATTTACACTTTTTCAAGCATATAAGGGTAGATAGACGGAAGCTCGTGGTAAGACAGTCCAAAAATTTCCAGTCTCTCAGAGTAGATAAATAAAAATAATTTAAATATAATCTATAATCACTACAAGAATTAGTAATGGTTATAGAACCTACAACTGTCGCTTTCACATATTTGATCCAGTCACGACAGACTCAAAAATATACATGATATCATAGAAAATTTAATTTAAATCTTTTTTTAATATGAAATAGATTTTAAAATAATGATTAATCAGTAATTAAACTTTTGCTTCTGTGATGACAAAACATTATTATTTTGCAGTCAAGAGGACATGTCAGAGTGGACGGATGCAGAGCGGCGTATTGGGGAACTGTGAGCGAGTTTTTTTATATATTACAAATTAATTATTTTTAAATCTGCTATTTACTTAATTATTTCATACTCATAATGATGATGATACAAGTCATTAGGATTTAAATTGACAATCATAAAGTAAAAGTTATTTCAAGTAAGATTTAGAATGTAAATCTACTAATATATGTTTTGTTTGTTATGTACTCGTATATTTTAATAATATTCGAAAATTAAAAAATATTTAAAATCGAATTCTTTTTTTATATAATAGAGAAATTCTTCTAATATATTTTGATAGTTTAGTTTAGTTAGCAGGTTTACACTGTAAGCCAACAGTATATTTTCTACATGGACTCTCTAGGAAAATTATAGAACCATAGTTATATATTTCCCACATTTTAGTACTCTATCAGAAGCGAGGTCAGTAGGCGGAACCCTACCTGCCAGTACTGGCAGAGCAGCTTCTTCAACAAGACTGACACATCAGGTAAAATAATAATAAAACTAAATTGCACGTTTGATTTAATAATAGGCATATTGAAATAATATTACAAAATGTTGCATGAAGAAAATACATGTTTTTTTTTTAAAATAGTTTTCTGTATATGACACTGAAAAAATGTTGTAATGAAAATTAAACTTAAGAAATTGGTATACTAATTCACAATGACCTTGATATTTGTATGTAAATAACACTCTAGGAAGCAAACACCATGGCCGAACGCGATCTTGGCTCCACTTTCCTCCTGCCCCACGTGCACCTCTATAAACCTGACCTTGTGGGTATTCACACTGTTTATCACCTACTTGTAGTACTTTACATATACTAATATTCATTTTGAAATAGTAAAACTTTAAATATAATATGTATTTATGGAGTTCATAACCCTTCCTTAGCAGTCGGGAAAAACAGTCTGTACAACAAACATTGTAACAAACTTCAAAATCGTAATTTAATTTCAGTTTAAACTCTATCGAGAACCTTATGGTTTATGTTTGATAAATATATTTATTTAATATATAGCATTAACTTACTTATTATCTATTTAATGAATTACCAAAAAAAATTGCAAAAATATAACTCTTCTTAAATAGTATATTTCATAACATTTAATAATTTTAACAACTCCTGAAATGTCAAAGCTGATGATCCTAATGTAATTAATCATTTTTATTAAATTAATAAAATTGTTTATTTTAAGGCAATTTTAACAATAAAAATAATATTTTATTTTTCAGACCAGTGACGTCTCCGAGTTTGATTCCCTGTAAAGACTGTCAAAGAAATTTAAGAATAGTTTTTAGAAGCAAAACGTTACAACACTGAGGCTATATTTGATTTTAAAAAACGCATTTATTTAAAAGTTACCAAAATTTTTTAAAAGTGACGTTTTGCTGAATTAATTTATTTTTAGTTAAATAATGTCAAATGATTATTTATTATTTGCTGTTTACGCAAAATGCTTATAAAATGATTTCTCATTTGGCGAAGAAATATTTTACTTAAAACACTGAAAGCTAAAATGTACTACTAGTTATATTTATTTTTATACTTCTTTCTACTTTCTACTTTCTTTTCTACTTCTACAAATATATTTAATAATATGAGAAAAACATCGTGCAAAGTTAATTCAATAAAAATTTCTTCCAAGAAAATTTGGAACCACCAAACTAGGTATTTTCAGACAAAATAAAAAAATGCCATAATATCTATAAGTTTAACTAGATATAAGTATCCAATGAAAATAGTTTGAATGAGAAATTGCTTATTTATAAAATTACTATTTACATTAAAAATTTCTCGTTTGAATATTTTCGTTGATTTTATTTATTATTTAAAAATGTTCAAAAATGTGCCAATGTATGGCGTTGAGTTCCGCAACTTGTCACGTGTAGTCTCTTATTTAGCATTCGGAAGTTCACCTAGAACAGTGTCTTGACACTTGGTTCTTCCTGTTTTGCGGGATAAAGCGTGAAACGTGTGTTTGTGCAGTAATATACATATAGGAAATAATATATGCAATTTCATTACATATTGCTATTTTAAAATAACTGTATTTTTATGTCATTATTTAAGTTTTTTTTAGTATATGTAGTGATTATTTATATTTTTGATAAATAAATGTTATTATTACATATATTGTTTTATTTTGCAGCTGGAATGGTTTTTTTTTATATAAAACATTTTAAATAGTAAAAGATAAATAATTTATCTGAATATATTTATATTTTTAGTGATTTTATGAATAAACATACCTATTTACGTATCGTTGATTGGAATTTCATATATACTTTATTTAGTTTAAAGGTAAAATGTAAATCTTAAATATTAATGATTATTATTTATTACCATTTGGATATCATAGCAAAAAATTATGTATCAATCCAACCCTTTTAAAAATAGTAAAGATATGGTGTTATTTAAAAATACCAAATATACCAATATTATTAATATTTAGACTACATTTAAAAAGCTTGGGAAAATACATAAAACACATAATAGTTTTAATTTAAAAGTGTGTTCTTAATTACAAAAAAATTAATATACGTCATACAAAGTTTTTTTTGCTGACAACTGACAGGGATAAGAAAAAAGGTATGTTCAAAATAAAACACCAAGTTAAATATGAGACATAGCATTTTTATTTAATATTCAATAATTTAGTTTATCAATAGAATATTCAGCAATATTACAAATACAACGTGAAACAATCGTAGCAACTTAATCGTCTTTAAACTTAATACAGCAACACTAGCATTAATTATAATTAACATTAATGTTAAGCACACCGATACTTAATACAAATTAACTATCGCCAGAGTTGACTCTTTGCGGAATCAACGGTACTGGCCTAAAAACAACTGCTTTACAAAAAGCCAGTGATAGAGCTGTATTAGCTGTAGTTCACCCTTAAAAAAGTCTATCGTAATTCTTCAGTCTCAAACCTTAAGAATTTATAACATATCCTGATATATCCAAATCCTTCCTTTACATATTAACGAACATTTTATTACTTAATAATGGAAGTGAGCAAGCGCTGATATCATTTAGAATCACGATCAACGTATTTTAAAATAAACTTTTAGTTATTTTTTTTATTTTTATCTACCAATATGTGCTTTAATTAAATTATAACAAAATAATAATAAATAAAAACACGACTAGATTAAAATACTGATCGTGAAATTTAAAATAATATCTTATATTACATTTGGTATCTACCTATCTAATAAAATTACTTCAGAAATTGTGCATGAATCGAAACCAATTTACAAAGTCCATACAAAGTCTAGGTTGAAGTTCAGTTTAGGCTGCGTTCAAATATTACGCAATGCAATTTTTCAAGAGTTCTTTTTAGTTTTTTTTACATAAACTTTATGACTTAAAAACTCTCTTATGATTTTTATTAAGTGGGGATTTTTTTAAATTTACTTTATTCAATAAAATTTAGGTGATAATTTTTATAGAAGAGGAGAGGAGTAGAGACGTCAAGGAAGAAGGTGGGGCGTATAGAAACGGTCAAAAGTCTTAAAATTTTGCGTTGCACAATACATGGACCGTCCTAAAAGCATTAAGGACATTAAGTTTCGTTACCAATTCAGCTTCTAAAACATTATCAAAATGATTATCAGAAACGATTCTACTTACACTTATACTTATAAAATAGTTGATATTTTCTACAGTGTTAACATCATTGAGTAAGCGAATATTTCCAAGACTAACAAGCTAAGCGCTATCTATAGAGGTTTATAGGTCAAGTAAGATGGACCGATGTCGATAAACGACGGCACAGTACAAAAGTTAGTACCAAAATACATCCAAAATTCTCTAAATATGTTTTGTATGCCTAATTTTATCAAATTCCTGATTCAAAGGCGTGATCAGCACGTTTTCGTCTAATTTGGGGTAGAAAATCCGTGATTTTGTCTCCAATTGAAAACAATTTTGTGGTCAACATCTATATCTTCATTATTATTGTTAGTATTTTTTTTATTTTAGGTTTTATTCTCTTTGAGCCTTAAACCTAGTTTTATCATTATCTAAATTTTTCATAACTTACTAGTTATTTTTATGATGTAACTCTCTTTTTATTATTAAGAAGGCAGATTATAAACACTTCAATTTAGTAAATTATCAAAAAACATGTAAGTCAATGATAAAATAATATTAATCTATTAACAAGTTCATCATTTAGTAATTTTGATAAGTTTCAGTTAGTATTGTTTATTTTTATCGTCAATCAATTAGAAATAGCAAACAGTGCTTTATTCGCTAAGCCTAAGCCGATATATTATTATTATTATATGAATTTGAAAGAAAAAAACATTTAAAAATTATCTATTTCTTAGATTCATCTAAACTCGATCGTGTTGGTTTTGGAATCATTGAAAGGGATCTGAAAAAAAAAAAAAATAAGTAGTTATAAGTACAGTAATAACTATAAATCAATAAATGTAGAAATTTTGTTTTTTATTTTTGAGCAAATCATTTTTTTTAAATAAAATGCACATAAAATTTAATAAAAAAAACTAAATTTCCAAAAAAATCCACTCTAAAATCCCTTTCCATGCTATTAGTTGTATAAATAGAAAACCACGCATCACAAAATTAATATTTTTAAAAATTTTATAATCTAACATAACCCGTCGATGAAGCAATTTGCTAAATAAAGGATAGGGGAGATAATTAAATATATTAATGATGATAAGGCAAATAAACGCAAAAGCCATACAATATAAACAGTGTACCTATTTGCCGTGTTTTTCTTGCGAGTGACTTAAACAATAGCAGCTGCAACGATAATATTTGCATTTTAGTAGGTACATTTTTTAATATAAACATAGATCAATTAGAAAAAAATAAAAACAGCTAAAAAATATTTTGAAATCTTAAAACTTAATATAAAGCGTTATAAATGTTCATAAATTGTTATAAAGCGACGTACTTAAATAAACCTAAATAATAATTATTTTACACAAAATATATCGCGCATACCATATAATATAGTTATTAATTTTAATAAAGTAGCATATGATATTTAAAAATTTAATAAATAAAATATAATAGTGATAATGAAGCAGTAAGTAATATATGAATTTAGCGAATTTATAACCTTGGTTTAAGGGAAAAGAGTTGAATCAATAAGCAAAGTTTGTTTATACCTTCGTTGAGCTGGTATCGGGGGCGAAGCCTGTGTCGCCGGCGGCAGTGATGCTGGGCAACTTCCTGACAACATAGTGGGTTCTTTTTCTTCTTCATCTCGTTTTTCACCTGAAATAAATTATTGAGTTAGTTTTCTCTTTAGGTAGAAGCAATCTTTGTGACATTGTCTTTAAGATATTATTTTAGGAGAATTTCGCAATAACTACAAATATCATACCCAATCATAAGTACTCTTTTTTTAAATTAGACAATTGAAAAATCTGTGTAAATATAAAATTTACCTTTAAGAATAGGTGTATCTCCAATATAGAATGTAGGGGCGGGTGCTTCCACTGTCGCCTCTCTCACGGAGCCGTCTCCACTAACAGCGCTGAGCGTGTCCGTGCTATCAAACATTATTGTACGTTCCTTAGCTCGTGGAACGCGGCCGTCTAGCTCCTAGAGTTTGTGGAAAATACAAATTTTGTTATTATTTCCTAATGATTTAGTATATTAATAATAACATAATATAATATTTCGAAAAATTTGGAAAAAGTCAAATTATTGCTTAAAGTAACTATTTTTTAATCATATCTTTGTGGCAAATATAGAAAATATAAAAAAAAACTTTTTTTTGATCCGTATTAGCGGAAATACGTTCCGCAGTGTTAGTTTCAAAGTGCTTAGAGAAATCCAATTGAATAAAGAACATTTTAAATTTAAATAAATAACATTTCATATTGACTTACTCGTTACAGCCAATTTTGTTGTGGTAAAAGCAATAAGTAATTTACTTACCAATCTTTCAGTATCAGAATCAGGTTCCTGTACACCATAATCTTGGGAATAATGCTCGCTGGTGGACTGATGTTCCAGACTTTCCATTTGTACCGCCGTCACGGGGTCTAAGGTGTCCAATGAGGATACCATGGTGTTCGACCCTGGAGGGCGCGCTATGTTATCTTTCTGATTAGTATCAAGCTCGGCAAAAAGCGTAAAAGCTAATGGAATAACATGTCAGTTATGTATAGTTTTATATTATACTGTTATTTTTTATATAGAGGAATGAGAGTAATGCGTTATTTTATTTTAGTTATATTATTTAATTATTTAATGAGCATAAATTTTAAAGTATTCATTATTAAGTTATATCGAAAATACTAAGAAAACATGAAAAAAGAAAAGAAAATAAAAAAATGAACAAACAATATAAGTAATTTCAACAGTTTTTCAAATTATTTACTTAACACATTATTCCATTTATTAGTTATATATTAGTTATGGTATTATACTAGAAGCGGGGATACATCTGCAACGTTAAATGGGTTCATTAATGAATACATATTACATACAATATGTACATTACATGCTAAATAAATAATAATTTTAAATATAATAACAGTATAGTGAGGACTTTTGCAATAAATTATAATAATATGCAGTCAAGAAATTTTCTTACATTATTATTAACCTTCTTTGATCTTTGATAATCAATATGTCATTTTTTAACAGACATTAAAAATTAAAATTAAAAACAAGATCCAGCATTTTATTACAAAGTATTACAATCCATAAAATTAAATTACATTTTATACAATTAATAAGAATTTAGAAAATAATTTGGTGACCCATGCGGTGATATTATTGCCAATTTAGGAGGTTCTTACAATAATTTAGAAATGCTTACATTTTTACCAGATTTGAGGTCGTCATTTACTATTACAATTACAGATTTTTGAAGAAAATTTAAAATCTGTAAATTTATTAAATACTGCCTAGCTATCAAGCTTCATCATTATATATTTTATATAGTACACTATAATATATGTATATAGAATAGATATTTTGAAGAAAAAAATGACGCTTACCTCCTGAAGTCAGACTACCCGTCATAGGCGTATCGATTTCATAATTGTAGGTTGCGCGAGTCGCGTTGGAGCTTGTGGCCTCTAAACTGTCAGTGCTGCCCAGCATCATATCTGCTCGTGCCCTGTAGAGTATGAACTAAATCTAATATATACTATTTCAAATATATTAAAATGACAACTCTAAATAATATAATAAACATAATTTTCAATTATGTTTATTTACAAACACCTTTGATAAACAAAGATTTAAAAT
>FASU01039142.1:0-10367 GCA_001486225.1 Heliconius pardalinus sergestus
TTTCATTTCTTCAATCTGGTGTCGAGGGAAGCCGCGGTGGTGAGCTCCATCACTCAACACGCAATGGCTCCAGAATTCGGCGTAAAGTGGGTAGCGGAGTGTCTTAACACTAGGCTCCCTTTGCCTACTCTACTATATACTGCTACCGGGATACACCGTGAAGTTGAAAACAAAAAATTCTATCATATACAATGATTTTAAATTTAAACTTTTTTCTAATTTCGACGTTAGGTGTCCTCGATTACGTACTTACAGCTCTGCCGGCCCCGCAAAATGCGAAACATATCTAAAGATAAAAATATTTTTCCTTCTAAGTATTATCATTTGTCTAAGTAAATATTATTTTAAATGGCGATATTACTAATAGTTTTACATTTTTTTTTACGTTAATTCCAGTGATTATAGCTGATAACACGTCTCTACGACTCGACTCTACGTGAATAGGTAGAGACGTTAAATATTGCATATATTCGTATATATTTGAAGTTATATTTTATTATTTATATATAATAATAATTTTAGCGGATTTTTAAAATTTCCCATTTTTGCGAAAATATTCTTTAAAGTAATTAATATAATAGATTTTTTTGTAAGTGATATAATTGAAATATGATAAGATATTATAGTAAATTTAATCTTATCAATGTTCTATTAAAAAAATAGCATAATCTAGTATATTACCGGTATTTACGTCATATACGGTTAATGCCTCTTATGAATTTAATAACAGAAATTAAATGAAAAACTGCTGATTATGTATTTTATTTATTTGAAAATAATAAGCATGTTATTTTTTTATATAAACCATTGTAAATTAGTATATAAATAAGGTTATTACATAAAAAGATTTGGTATAATATCCAAATTTACTTCAATTGGTTATATTTCATAAGCTTACAGAGCCAGAGCGAGGCCATTGGTAGGCCAGTTTCTGGGTTCGATTCCCACTTGAGGAAATGAAATATATAAAATTTTCATTTCTATTCTCTGGTTTCGCGGCGTTGAGTACCACCACTCAACGCAATGTCTCCAAATTCGATAGTCGGGGACAGAAGTATCTTAATGTGAACAAAGTGTCATCACATAAGGTTCCCAGGTTCCCTCGGCCTATTCTGCTATAATCGGATACAGAAGGGTTGCCAGGTTTCAATAGTTTTTCATTTATCAAAAAATACATTAGATATGGCAACAATACTATATTTCAGAATGTGCGTATCGATAGCTATTACTCTTTTCTGCAGTTTCCTTTAGCTTCAGATGCCATAAAGATAAGCTGCTCCTACACGGGGCAGTTATCTAGTGTGATCGCTTGCCCGTTTCCGAACGAGTTTGTTCAATTTCTTTGCAAATATAACAGTTTTTGATGTTTTGTTATATCTAGTTTATTGTCAATATAAAAATTTAATGGTAAAAGACCTGCATTGGCTATTAGATATATATATTTATTAAGCTAACAAGGTTTTACCTATTCGGTGTTAGTCTAATTTCTTTATGTGTAAGATTGTAGGTACATAATATAATTATAATATATCTAAAAACATTTTTTAGTTCAAGTGTATACATTTTTTTTCTATAGACAGAGAAAACTTAGTGTTAAGACTCTTCCCCAATTTCCACGTATGTTATACGGTATGTTGAGTATCGGAATTCAAGGCCGTGCTGTGTCGTATTACTAGAGCGAAATTAATTAAAAAATAACATTTTCCTGAGCGAGAATCGAACCCACAACCTTCGGGCTTACAACTCATGCCGTTAGTTATAGCAGAGACAAATGCAGGATGTACGACGGCCTTAATTTTCATGATACTTAAATTTCATATTTATAGTCGAACCGGAAAAATTAAATGTTATAGACATCAAGATTATCCCGAGTGGGAATTACCTTTTATAATCGAAACACCTACTACTCTTATCAATAATGCAATAAATTTATATAATAATTAATTAATTGTTAATATGATTAACCGACTTCTGTATTGCATTCAATAAATATTAAACATTTTATTAAGGATATAATTAAAGATATAGTAAAAAAGGGTGGGTACTCATTTATTTAGTGTGATCGAGGATTTTTATTCTTATACATATCAGTATTGACGTGGTAATGTAATTACTGTTGTTTTAATTACATTATTATTAATAATATTTCATTTAAGTTTATGTCAGTTAAAACATTATCAAACAAAACTGAGATTCCATTAGTTTAATGTTTTCAAAATATCAAATAATTTTAATACTGTTTTCCCAATCACTTTTTTAACACTCGTGAGGTTTTATTATAGAAAGTAATCGCAGGATTTATTATTATAATAGTAGTGAAACAAGCGGTGGATCCTATCACTGTGTAAGTTACAGCTGGTGATGCCCAGGACTTGAAGCTGTTCTTGTCGAAGCCGTAGCAGAGACAGATGCAGGATGCACTGAAGGCGACGATCCCGAAACATATATGTGTGATCTTGGATAAGTTACTTGGAAGGCACTTTCGTAAGTTGTAAGCGTAGAAAGAAGCTACTCCGTTGAATAGACACACTACACTGAAAACTAGCGCTACTAAACCTATAACAAAAAATATGTCTATAATATATCTATTTTAGTTTATGAAAAATATTTGTTTAAAACAATCATTGATTGAAAGCCGCCAAGTACTTGTTACGTACTATTTGATATACTGATATTACTTGTTTAGCTTTATTTTTATTTTCTATTGTTTATTAGAAACAATACTATATTTGATGTATATCTAGTGTTATTTCAAATGTCAAAAGAGTGATAATTAAATATATTTATAGCAAATTATTAAATTTAAAACATGCTTACCAAATTGGCCATGCAAAGTATTCCAGTGCACAGTCTTATCAATAATTTTGATAAAACTGCCGGCAATTGCTAAACCTGACCCTAAGACTTGTAGGACTGTGTGAGCTACCTTTTTGTCAAACAGACGAAGATTTGCCGACCAACCGTTATGAGGGCATAAACTAAGAATAGCTTGGGCCATTAATAGCTGATACTGAAATTAAATATTACAAAAATATATTTAAATGTAATGTCATAATATTTAGTATGTATCAATTATTTGAATTATAGAAATTGAGGAAATATGGGTTAAAGCGAAGTTAAAAGAAATACTCACACCAAGAACGCACAAAAGAATATGAGTCCTAGTAGCCCCCAAAGGTAATCCATTTTGTAAGGAAAAAAGAACTGATATCCCAACTGTAGCCCCTATTAATATATGAGCTAGCAGATTTAGTGAGGATTGGAATACTTTCAAACCATAATTGCTATTATTTGATGACGATACTATAGGAACGTTATTTGTTTTAAAATCACTGGCATTTTCTTGGGGCTCAACTTCCAGGGGCTCAATTACGTTTGGGGGCATTATCACTTTTTTTTTAATTCACACGTGCTAACCTCACCTTCACTTATTATATATTGCAAGGAAAAACTGTCTTTGGTTTTATTTATAGCGTATATAAGAGCAGATAAACAATGATGACTAGCTTTATCATTATCGACCAAAGATTGTAGAATATATAGATAGCTCATAGTCCATTTAAAATTTATTTATTATATTTATATTTTAGTAATTTAAAATTCAAGCTATGTATTTGAAGTTTCGATTGAGCCTGCTTGTACGTAAAATTGAATCGTCTAATTTAATTTACACCCATTCAGTTGTTTTTGAGTTAATAAAATTTTATGTAAAATTTGATGTTTAAAAATACAAAAAATATTAATAAATCATAATTTTTAACAAATAATAATAATCTATTTTGTAACCTGAGAAAGAAAGAGTCAGTAAAAAAGTTAAGCAAACTTTTCTATTTATTTTCGCTTCATGCATTTACATTTATATTTATCTACTTTAAGGGGAAAAACTATTTCTTGTATTTGTAACTTTTGAACCGATATTGTAAACATTTGTAAATATTATACGATTTCTATTTTGTTTATTATTAATCATGTTCAATTATAGATAAAAGATAATTGTACATTTTTCACATTTTATCATTAAAATATTTGAACATAATATGACGTCATTCATTGATATACTCGTGTAAGTTGATGTAGCGTCGATATTTTAAATATAATAACATATACTTTTCTATTAATTGCAATTTTTTCCTGTAATGTTTGTGGGTTCGCTTCTCAGCCAGAAAAGTATTTATATTTTTTTTCTTGTACTGCCTGGATGAGATTCGAGACAAAATAATGTATAGTGGCATTCACTCTGCCTACTCCGCCTGATAAACAAGGGAGAAAAATGACAATAAAAAAAAACAATTTCATTTATTGCCTTACGTTGAAACACGTCGTAAACATCAAAAATTGCCACCCTATCTCGTTTGGAAATATATTTCGTAAGTAGTCGAAAAAAATATTTACATACAAGTAATTCTCACAGTTTGGAAGCAGAATAATGTTTTGGGTGCAAACTAACCCAAAGTTATGAGGGTATCGCATACATTAGGAACAATTTTAATGACAGTTTTGAATATTTTGCAGTATCATACGCCGCACAAACATCGGAGCTATGGGACCGGCATAATGAACCGGTGCTGGTCAGCACAATTAAAGGGCCCCATTTGGGCCTTTGCTAATGGAATTAAATCCAATTAGATTTTAGGGTTACGAGGTGAAGTTTACCCGCCGGTGAACAAATGGCATTCTGAAACGACTTGCACCTGTTTAGATTATTTGGTTGAATACAAATTTGTATTGCTTTTCTGATTAGGTATTTGGTTTGTATTGGGGTAATTTATTTAATTTATTTTGTGCGATTTGTGCAGACGAACGCCAAGGTTGTAAGTTAATGTCTTAAAGCAAGAATTGTCTTAAAAATGTAAAATCCATTTTAAATATCACTCTTGGAAAATTAAATGTAAATATTACATGAGATTCATTTTCAATAGTCTTAACTTTTAGTTAAAGTAAACGGACTAGCAGATAAAATCAATCAAATGAGATCCCACCAGGATCTCAATTCAAATATAGGAAGTATTCCGAACTTGTTTGGCTTAGAGGGTGCTGGGTGCATATTCGATAAAATAAAACTTTTCTCGGTGAAAATTTTCTCGAGTAACGATTCTTGTGTGGTTTCCATCAAAGTTTTTGTTCGAACATGGATCCGAGTAAGGAGTTTGGAAACGTACAAGCATGTTAAATGCCTTATCTGTTGCTGACATGGCCTCAATCTTCGTCCTATTGGATTGTAGATGAAAATTGCCCGTGAGCTCTTGATGTATACAATACGTTTAATATAAGTTTGTGATATTATAAAAATATCTCCAGATAAAACAATTTAGTACGTTTAATATTCTAGCATTTCAAATTTGGACGTATTTTTAATTTATTTCATCATTATATCATTTTTAAACGTTCAATAAGAAAGAGAAAGGGAGTGTACGATTTAGCTTCCTTAATCATCCCTTTTAAAACAACGAAATAAAAACATTAAAAAAAAACTCAAATTGTTATAACCTTTAAGACAAAAAGAAATGTTAGAGAGTTAAACAAAAGCTTTGATTCAAAACAATTGGTTTTATTTATTTTTCCCAAACTTTCGCCTTTGTAAAGAGTTCATTTGGAATGAAAATTTTTACAAATTTGTTAGAACACCCACGGAGAATTTAATAACAGAGACATTTGTTGAGGCGACGCGGCCGGCTTTCATTTGGTGTCTCCCCTAGCCACTTAAGTTTACATTAAACTTGTCCAAGCGCGAAATTGATCTCTCAGAGAGGGGCCTTGCCACGTGACGCAATTGATATTTTCAACGTACGTGTCTGGTCATCAATCTGTGAAATTCGTTTAATTTTATTGCTTGTATTTCTATGCTCTCTTTTATGTCAATTTTATAGTCTTTGATAGTATTTGAATTATTATAACTAATACCTAAATAGAATAATGGCTCATTTACATAGGAATTTCTTTGTGCACTGAGAAAGAAATCTTTGAAAAACTATCTATAATTGGAGTCCATGAAACTGTCATATCTCATTGATTGGTTAGGCTAAGAGTAAGCGAGAGAAGAAGAAATACGAATAGATATTTCTTTTCTTCTTCACGCTGTAGCTTGCATGCAGAAGTGTAAGCAGAGACAACTTAGATTCAAGTATCGTTCTTAAATTTTCACCTGAAAATGAAAATGATTTTTTTTTCTCTCCAGAGAAGATGGAACCCGCAACCATCGTATTTACAGTGAGATACTGTCCAATTTGCTATAATGGCTTTAACTTCAACATAAGATGAATATCAAAGCTTGTTTTAAGATAATATTTAAATTAATTACCTTATCCTGTAACAACATTACCTTTAAATTGTTGCTCGGGTTCTTTTATAAGAAACTTTACTTCCGTAAAGGAATTTTGTTTACGTAAGGTTTCAAACTTGGATGTAGCAAGAGGGGATCTAACGCAGTGGGTAATATATTTTGTTTTCGTGAACAGCTATACGAGTGTACTAGTAAACTTCTAGAAGTGACTGTGAAATAAATAACATCTATATCTATAACAAAATCGTAACTGATCGGTGTCTGTATATAGATATATTAGAAAAACTATTACATGGGGCGTTTATTAGTGCCATAGAATCCAAAACAATGATTTTGTATGATTTATGTCTGTTTGTCTGTGCCTTTGTTCACGGTAATCTCAGAAACGGCTTTAAATGTGGTTTTCATTATTGGATTCGTTTCATTTCAATTGGTTCATAAATAAAAAAGTTATATCAATTTAAAATATGTTGTTCGACCAAATCTAAAGACAGTAATTCCTATTAATAAACAAATGGTTATGAAATTTAAGCGGGCGAAGTCGCGAGTGGCTACCTAACAATGTAAAATCAAAACGTCACTTCTAGTTCCCCTACACATTTCAAGTTTTCTCAATTCGGAGTGGGAGTAGGACGTAATCAGGGATTAATTTTCTACATGGATTATTTTCAATCCACCTCAGTGTATGAGCTTTGAATGTGTCTTCAATTTGAAGGCTCCTCTCTCGTTGATAATAATTTCCAGACGAAACCTGCTCGAACACGTAAAGGTACGTATGTAGGTATCTACGTTTAATTCTGCACCAAATTGATGTTTCTTAATTTTCAAGTTAATATTAAAATTCGTATTTTAATTAGCCAATCTCAGGGTGCTTTAAAGTAAGTAAGGTTTTAGGATTGAATCAATTTGTATTGGAGTCAGTTCGTATTATTTGTTTTTTCTTATTAATATTATTTTTTTTATTTATATGCTAGGTGGAGTTTGAGTTCAAACCCATATATTATAAGAAATAGCAATGGAACAGCATCTGGCCGTGAACTCATTGGATATGGGGTCTTTCTTAACTTATTATATTTTCCTGATCTGATCTCAACACACAATGTTTGAGCGAGTGGAGTACCAAGTGTTGTGACACTCAGCGTTACTATTAGGGCAATAAATGGGAAACCTAAAAAAAATCATATTTAAATCTGGTCAGTCATCAGCTTCAAATATAAATCTACCTATGTTTGCTAGTTTTGTACTAACTAAAGTTTAGTTCAAATTTATTTTAATATAGAACTGTGATTATAAACATACGAATTCAATCAGGTAATTGAGCGTAGAAATTTGGTTATTACCAATTCATTATATTAAATTCAATGAAGTTTTTTATTTTAAAATATTATCGGGATAGTTTCACGCTATATCCCGTATATAACAGGTTAGGATGGAGACAAAGAGAGCCTGGGAACATAGTGCACAAATACACTCCGTTCACATTATAGCGTATCCATAACCAGAGCTAGGACATTTTATATAAATACGATAGTAATAAAATTAATAAGGGATAAGAATTAGTATAAACAAACACATCACCTTTCTTTGCGCTGCGCAGTCGGATAAAAAAGAGGCTATGCCAAAATGTACACAATATATTCAGTACTATTTGTAACATATTCAAATAAACACACATAAAATAGTGAGAACGTTTCAAAGTAAACCGGTAATAAGTTTCTTTCCCCATAACATTTTGTGGAGATAACGTAAAAAGATCGTAAACCCTAGCAGCATTTTGTTACGCCTACCGTATTCCTTGTTACTTCCGTAAAATGCTGAAACGAGAAATATTTCGGAATATTTTTATTTTAAATATGTTATAATTCTCCATATTATTCAATATTTGAGGCCATTCGAGGCACATTAGCACAAGCGTGTGACTGTGACTGTAAACGTGACAGGTTGTGAGATCGATTCCCACTAAAGGAGATGAAATATTTAATATTTTCATTTATTTGCTCTGGTTTGGAGGCAAAGCGTCATTTAACACGCAATGCCTCAAGAATTCGGCGGAGAGTGGGGCGCGGAGTGTTTTAAAATTAGACTCTCTCTGCCTACTCTCCTACATGCGGAAAGCTGAAAGAAAAAAAATAAGTATTATTTTTATGTATTTTAATTGAAAATATATAGCAAAATAAATAATTCAAATAGTTTATATATATATTACATTTTATAGTATTTTATTATCTGTGAACTTGTATCCAGGTGTGAAATATAGGCCCGGGCTCTGATACTGTTGAAAATGTGAAATTTATGTGTCATATTTATTTTCGCACACCTACCTACCTACCTACTCGTGAATGAGGGCTTCTTTTCATTTTATGACCCACGCTACGAGATTTACGACGGCGTTAAAATAAAATATAATTTCATAGTGATATGAATAATAGATTACAAAGTATACCTACATATATGTATATACATACATATATTGGTTCTTATGTTTTGATTAATATTGTGTAAAAAATAAAAAAAATATTTATGTAAAATATATAAGGTTTTGTAAGCTTTATGCTTTTCCACGCATAGTATGATACGCAAAGGGAGCCTAGAGTTAAGATACTGCGTTCCCTATTTACTTTGAGGTCAGGGAGATTACATAATTATAAACATTCTTCTAAGTGGCGAATGAATCCATAAAGAGCTAAGACGGTCTCATTTAATAGAAAATTTTAAAGGAATTATCATATTTGTATTAATTTTCTCGAATAATAAACTAAATAATTTTCATTGCTTTTCTTTGACGTCATATATTTGGTAATTATTTAATTAAATATATACAATCTCGATCGATCGATGATATTTTAGAATCTATCTTAATTAATTTGTGGTTTTTTCTATAGTTATTGCACGTACTCTTATAATTCACGCGAAATGGTCAAAAATAGCTTTACTCAAGTGGCAATAATCCACAATGTATAAACTGCAAAGATAAAAGATGAGATCACAATATACCTTGTTATTAGCTTTATACAATTAATCTATACTAATATAATAAGGTGGAAGAGTTTGTTTGTATAAGCAGTAAAATCTCTGGAACTAGTAATTGGATATATTTTATTTTGTATGAGAGCTCAGGAGTGCTTTAGGCAATAAAACATAAGGATGTAATTCTTAGTTAGTTTTAAACAACAAAATAACAATAATTAGGAACGGTATCGTTTTACATTATATATACATAAGTATATTGTACAACAAAAACATTGAATGTCTTTAGCTGTGTCATTAGTGATATTTCACCGTTTTTTTAAAAAAAATAAAGGTATTAAAACTTGCGAGTGAAAGTAATTCTATCATTTAGGAAATTTTATGAAGATAAGCTTTGGCTTTATAGCATGTAATTTGGACGTATACTTTTAGAGCAAATGTATAATTTAAATAACTCAACGCACTGTTTACGGCGGCAAGCCTAGGCTCGAGGCCCGCGGGGGGCGCCCTTGCCGCTGATAACTTCCTGTCAAGGAACCAGCATTATGGAAACTGATTGAATGAATAAATTATATAATTAATCTGTTGGCAAATGCAACATAATAAAAAATACATATGTCACACGGGCGAAGCCGCGAGTGGGCCGCTAGTAGAGAATAAACGTACTTCACTTCAAGTATACTATTTTTCTAAAATACAAATAGAAACGCTAAGTGTACCTAGAATACACATTTAACGTTCAAATTTTTAAAATATCATTCAAGATAAGCACACTCGCACATTGTTACGAGACATTCATAACCCACTTACATTCTTTCCACCATTAAATGAGAAAAATTTACATATGAGTAAAAGAATGGACTTTTCCAAATATTATATTATAGCTGTGACGTTTATTACAATTCTGATATACTCGTATGTTATCACCTAGAGCACTGTAGAACTTAAATATCATTCTCATATTTTTTATTTTAACTTATTACATTAAAAAAAAACGTATGTAAATTTCTCTCACTGGATGGATGGATAACTCTGGAGACATTCCGTGTTGAGTTGGGGAACTCAACACCGCTCTATGCCTCGACACCAGCATTGAAATGAAAATCTATACTAATATAAT
>FASU01039347.1:3104-15267 GCA_001486225.1 Heliconius pardalinus sergestus
TTAATGATTTTATAATCTAAGGTAGAATTTCATTGAATGTGATATAAACATATTATACTATTTTTTATATATCTGGGTAGACAGAGGTTATCCAGTATTAAGACACTCCGTTTCTTAGTCTCCAAAAAATTTTCAAGACATCGCTTGTGTAGTTCTGGGGTTCAACTCCCAACGTTATATTAATCACCCGACTAGAATCTGAACCAACAGCCGCCGTTTTCCAAGTCATACACTGTCCCACTGCGCCAGGAAACATTTCATCGCAAAATTATATAATATACAAAATAATTGCTAAATCGATTTCACGCCCTGCATACAACTACATAATGCGTCTTAAACTCAAGCAAAGTGTGAGAACATTGTTATATTGTTCTATAATTATTGCGTAGATACTTAGAGTACTTACATACTGTATGTACATATATTTGTATGGGAAGTGTGTTATTGGTTTCATAACTCACGCCACTTAATTCGTTTGAGATAAAAACAGTTTAAAACAATGCTTCGTAATTTCCCTTAGTTATTGCGGAATGGCAGCTTGTGTGAGGGAAAATGCGTAATATGGATGACGCCATCGTCATTTAATGAGTTCACAGGTTCAAGTCTCAAGTGGAGAATGGATGAATCTTAAAGGAGCAGGAGGACAAACGGAGTGTCTTAACACTAACTTCCTTCTGCCTACCCTTCTATATGCAGGATACAGGATACATTCCTAAATAACGCAGTTTATTAGAGAAATCCAATCTGGTACTTAGTCTTGTCAAATAGTCTTGTAAGGGGACCAATTATGCAGTTAGATGCAGGGCGTGAAATCGATTTAACAATTATTTTATATATTATGTAAGTTACTGTGCTTTTGTTGTTCACTTCTCATGTGATTAAGATATACACTGAAGTGAGAGAAATTGTAAAATAAGCCTCAATGAGGCGAGATACTTGAAATTAAATACTTAATCTTTTTAACTCGCTCTTAGCAGGTTGGCTTGTAATTTTTTAACTTTCAGCCCGATTTCCACCTCGAGAGGAGTGGGTCTATTAATGACTACGGTGAACGTTGAAGAGTAAGCTTCATGCTTGTATTCCCACCAACAAATAAGGAATAAGCGAACAGAAAGAGTTAAAACGAACTTAGTTCTGAGGAGCGATGCGAAGTAATTACAAAAAACAAAACTCTTTGTTAATGGAAATGTAAACTAGTTTTATTTAAAAGGTGTCCGTTCCACCAGCTTTACCCGCTCATTTCTCTTACGCTGTGGAAACTGACCTAACTATGTATGTAAATCTAAGAAACTGACTTAGACCCACTTGTACTAAATTGTATTATTATGAAGTTTAACAATCATAGTCGCTTAGGTGACGATATGATAATATAGTGGCATCGATATGGTTTGATGATGGAGCTACAGAGTGTAATTCTTTAGAGGTTACTAGAAAACTACTCGAGTGACGTTCTCACAATTTATAGCTCCGCTCCACATTTAATAGTACATGTGTATTTTATACAATAAAAGAATAAATTACTAATACAACGTACCTTGCATAAATAACTGTTTAAACCCAATTCTTGATTAATCCCAGCGACGCTAAATCTGCAAATAAATAAAATTATTATGTTAATAAAGGTATTTAAATTAAAAATGTTATTAATTATTATTAACTAAGTATTTTATTTACGATTTAATGAAAAATAAATATACATATATCTATATAGGTATATACCTATTTACAAATTTCCGTTGTTTTTGGAGTCGGTTCCAATGTGGGTATTTTTAATATAAAATTAATTTTACTTAGCTTTTATTTAGTAAATTTAGAAGTTTTACATTAATAGTGTTATCATAAAAATAAGACACGTACAATTCGCTTTGTTAACTTCCTTTTTATATCTGTAAAAAATAATTTACTTTGTCAAAACCTACAATATAATGTATACGCAATTCAAAAGAAAACTCCGCGTGGATAGACAGACATAAAAGTTTAACGATAATTTAATTACACACTTATACACATCGAACGATCTCTTAAAGGCCGCAGCCCAGTTTTTTTCTTATAAACGTATGATACATATATATATTTGTATTACATAATAACTCTGTAACTCGATTCCGATGAAAGTAGACGGACAGGCGACCAGTTATATCATATAATTAATGTAAACGAAATGATCTTTTGGTATAGATGATGGGACCTATTGATTGGCAGTATGATACTAAATGAAGGTTGAGAGTTCGATTCCGCTAAGGGAATTAAATAAAAGGATAAATAAACTAGTTTTAACGAAGCTTTTCTTTCGAGATCAAATAGAAATAACTAATAGCGGTGTATGACACGTGACACATTTAGTTGTGTTAGTAGAAGTGTTTAAGGCAACTCAGACGACAGGTAAGTATATCGAAACGGTTCCTCCTCCCTTCCATAAATGGACAATCTAACATAGAAATATTATTATCATTATTATCAGGAAGAGGGAACCTAATGTTAAGACACCGACTCCGTTCTCCACTTTCCGCCAAGTTCTGGAGGCAACGCGTGTTAAGTGGCGAAATTCTTGACACCAAAATAAAATGTAAATAAATATTTCATTTCAATTCACACTTTGTGCTCCGGTGCCACGACCGGCTTCTAACATAAAAATATTTTTTTGAATTTCAACCAATAGTTGCTGATATTAGCACGTTCAATCAAATCTTTGTTTTATAACATTAAGTATAAAAGTATAGTAGTGGCATAACATCTGACTTAAACGGAACGGAACAGAACACGATGGTCATGGATTCTATCCCTACTCAGGAGACTGAAGTATTTTTATATATTTACTTTGGCAAAACAAAATGTCGAAAAAATTTCGAAAGGCGCGTGGAGAACTCAGTGTTTTAGCCCACCGAGGGATCGTCGGGAACATGACTTATAAGAGTTGACAAACTCAGTTTATGTGTGTACGCTCACTTTGTATGATATGATATGATATATCTGCAAGTCCCTTTTGAAGTAGAGAACCCTAAAAACATATTAGCAATGACCTTAGTTTCCAGCGGACGGGTCGGCGGCCGATCTATTACGTACATAGGTGGTTTCACTTTCCGCGCCATGTGGACTTGGAATGCCGTTAATTATTTTATTCAATATTTACTTTCCAATACAGAACTAACGAAAGTTTTCATTTTTTTATCTTTAATTTTATATGAGTTTCCTTTCTTTGACGTTATGTTTTAAGTGAATTTATTTTATCATGATAGTTTTTTTTCTTAGCTTCACGCTGTATCCCGCATATTATATAAATTTTTCGGAAAAAAATTATATAAAATTATGTCAATTATATGAACAATTAACTAATGAAAAACACAATCTATACGAGCGCACTATACTTTCTTAGAAAATAATATAACTGTGAGATCCATTGAGTCCATTATTTAATATCTTCATGCGAATTTACATACATGATGTGTTCTGGTAGATTTAGTATTTTCTAACAATTTAGACGTTTATTTAGCTTCACTCTCTATCTCGCAAGTAGTAGGGTAGGTAGGCCCCGTCCCCTTTGCGTGTTGAGTGGAGGAACTCAATTCTGCGCTTTAGCTTATTAACAGAGCGATAGTATGAACATAATCATATTAGTATATATCATATTAGCAAATATTCATTTCAAGCCTTTGAATGCATTTAATTATTATTTCATAAGTTCATTCCAAGACTTGGAAATGAACTGCCGACCACTAATGTGAAACGAAAGTATTTATTTCGCGTCAACAGCCCATATCCAAACGGTCGTTTCGGCAGGTGTATTGAGAAAACAACATTACGAAACTTAAATTTCAATTTTAAATTATGATTATTATTTCAGAAATGTTACACTGAAATCGGTACAGTGATGGGTGTCAGCTTCAATCTATACTAATATAAAGCTAAAGATGCAGAAGTATGTTCGGTTAGACGCACCAATTTAAGAAACTGCTGATTAAATTATTTTTGTATTTATTTTGTAAGTATATCCTAGAATAGTCTTACATAAGGCTTCACGCGACAGAATGGTGAAATGAAAATAATTAATACCCCGAGGTGGGGATCGAATCCACAACCACTGCGTTTACAGTGAGACGTTGACCGACATTAAACATCATTTATAGAGATAGCTTTGACCGCAAATACAGAGCGCTACATGAAAACTCTTAACTTATTGTAATACTTATAATATAGCTTGTAGTCTTCCTCTATCAAAGGACTATGCAAAAAAAGGATTTCTTCTAATAGTACCAGTAGTTTCTGATATAAGCGCTTACAAACTAACAAACTCTACAACTTTGTAATAGAAGTGTTTAAGATATCTTTATAAATACATACTAATTTGGATATCGCTAGTTTCGAAATGGAATAGAAAGGCCAGTGTTGATCGCCGCGGGCGTATTAGTTACTTAGCTCGAGCTGCGATCATTATTCAAATATTTGAGGAATTTATATGAGAATGACTTTATTGCGTCTATACCAGATTAATATACAAATTTGTCATTTTATGAAATGTATTTCGTAAATCATTTTCTTAT
Source organism: Heliconius pardalinus sergestus (assembly GCA_001486225.1). Classification (NCBI taxonomy): domain Eukaryota; kingdom Metazoa; phylum Arthropoda; class Insecta; order Lepidoptera; family Nymphalidae; genus Heliconius; species Heliconius pardalinus. Next base: position 7,643 of record FASU01039347.1, read on the forward strand.
AGAAAACCGCAGTGGCAGTTAAGTGTTCTAAAAAGATCTCATTTCTTCAATTATCTATATAAAACAACTGAATATTATTTATATTACAGATTGTAGCTGATCAGTCTAAACGCATCGATGCCTGTCCCCAGTCAAGGATGCGGAGCGACCTCAGTCGGGGCAAAAATTTTAACACTGAAAAATTGTAAATCGATTTCATGGTCGCCATCGCCATTACGTGCTTTGTGAGTTGTGACTTTAATTTGTAGCGGCGAAAATATTTTGGATTCTTTTAGGAAATTAGATATGAAGATGGCTGTGTGTCTTATTCTATAATTGTAATTTATAAACCAAGTTTTAATTATAGAAAAATATGTTACTAATATCGACTCATAATTTTCTGAATAGATCATAATTTTTATTGGTTGCACTTTTTGAGATATTGTGTGTTGAATGGTGAAGATAAACGCCGCGCTTTAAGTCCCGCAAGTAATTAATTAAAACAAAAATAACGAAAATTAAATTAACAGATTTGTTATTTAAAGTTAATCGTATATCGTACGTACGTACGTACGTATCGTATATTAAGTTAAGTAAATTTTAACTATATTACTAGAGCAAGGAAATTAGAATATGTAAATTATTCCGATGAGAGTCGAACCCATAACTGTCGCGTACAGTACAGTCAGGCGCTCTGCCACTGCAGTACGAGAGACCTCGATTATAAATAACATACAGGGATATTTTTTATAATGTTTAATTTTATATTTGTTCTTTTTAATCTATTGCTTGATTATACGTTATTAAAATAAATAAAAAAATAATGTTAAAAAAGTATATAAAAACAGTAAATAAAAAAAATAGCAAAAACGATTCGCCCAACGTGGGGCTCGAACCCACGACCCTGAGATTAAGAGTCTCATGCTCTACCGACTGAGCTAGCCGGGCTGTTATGCCATTGTGGAAAAAAATAATATTATGTCAATTTATAATTTTTAAAATATAAAATAAAACATTAATAGAAAAACTTTGTATTGTAAATATAAAAATGTATTTGGATAACGCAAAAATCTCTGTAATCTGATAATTCGAATTGAAAACTTACTTTTGTCATATTATGTAGTCAATTTATGGAGGAACGCTAAATTAATCATTTCGATATAAACAAGTGTACCTGCGTCGTATGTGTCATACACAACTATTTGTTATTACCATGTAAAGGCTAGTTTTATAATAAAATTCCAATTGCAACGGATATATTATAAATCGTAAGCTTACAAAAAAAATCAATAAAGAATAGTTCAACTATGGACTCTACCACGACGCAGTTGTAAATGGTTGATTGTTCATGACAGTTGCTGATCTAATTTCTTTATCTTTCTTTTTTATGTAACTCAAAGAAATGTGATCATGTTAGTGACTGAGTCGCAAAATATTAAAATGAAGAAATAGAGAAGATAATTTAGATGATTTGAAAAAAAAAATACGCATTCCTTGCTTTCCATTATTCTTACTTCAAATAAGAGCCTCAGTAAATATTTACATGTAAAAACGGTTAAATTCTAAATATTGGTGGTTAAAAAATAGAGTATAAATTAAGACTTGAAAATAACAAGAAAAATCATCTTCATGCTTTTCTTGTACATAACAGAGTAGACAAAGAATACGTTTTAAGACATTCCGTCCTCCATTTTCCGTTTAATCTCCGACACATTGAGTGCTGACTGGTAAAAAAAATATAACGAATCATAATTTACTATAATAAAGTATGAAATAAAGAGAAAATTTTAAATAAATAAACAAGTTGGTAGCCATGTCTACATTTGAAACTAGTTAGAAGTAAGTACTTTTAAAGGTCCTAGGCGTGGCTTTCACGCTTATATCGCACGTAACTACGTACGGACGTACGCTCGGACGTTATTATGAAATTATGCTATTTTTATTATCTCTACATACAATATATTCACATCATATGTAGAAAAAATATAGAGGCACTCGAAGCTCCAGTCAACGGAATGTCTTAAAAAAATGTCTTCAATCTAGAGACGAGCACTATGCGGTCCTCCCCACACACTATTTTTGATTAGGTTCTATTCTACTATTTTAGCCTCAGACTTTTTCTCGGAAACTAGTCTATACCTATGGTTATTCCAACTAGTTAGCGGGGATAAAGATTGAAGCTAAAAAAACTAGGATTTGAACTCATAAGCATCGTTTTACATAAAACATACTCTAATTGAGTAGTGATTATGAAAATTAGTTGTTAAATACATAAAAAATCAATTTAATTCAATGACAGCCAGAACGCCATAGGGCGTGGTATGGCTTAGCCGTGTAATACAGACCTTCACATTTACCTAAAGACGGAAGTGAACCTGTAAATCATTTGAAAATGTTAGCATATTTAGTAATATATAGCTAATTTATGTTTATCAAAGATAAATCCTGTAAATAGTTATTGTTACCTAGATTTTTTGCGATATTAATTTAGATGACAATAATAAAAAATCTTTGATTTTTTCTAAAATAAGTTTCACGCTTTAACGGGTCTCCGTACTGAGTGGCGAAACTCAACGCTGTCTTTCAGAACGAGGAAATGAGAATAATTCATTCCTTTGAGTAACCTTTCATAATTTAAATCTAATCATATCCTTGGAGATAGTACTCATAACCGATTAATTAATTATCTAGGAATCAAACCCACATCTAAATAAAAAAATCCATCTTAATAAAAAGAAACCGTGGAAAACTTTCAAGTACAAAAAAAATATACAGCCATTAGTCGTTTAACAAACATTACGTATTATGTACATCGTGACTCTACAATAAAGCGACGCAAATTCCTAAACCTTTTATCGCATTATCTATACTAATATTATAAAGCTGAAGAGTTTGTTTGGTTGAACGCTCTTATCTAAGAAACTAAACGTCAAAATTAAAAATCTTTTACTATTCAACAAGTAACGAGGTAAAGCGCGGCTTGGAGTTCCGCCACTCAACACGTAATGCTTCCAGAAGTCGCTCGAAAGTGGAGAACGGAAGTGTCTCAATGGGAACGGAGTGTCTTAAGACTAGGTTTCCAGGGTGTCTGCTATGTGCGGAATACAGTGTTCCAGCGGTCAAAGTAATCTCGGGAATATTAAATATGCCATGTTTTATACACTACTCTCAGTTATTTCCATTAATAAAAAAAAACAGTTTTCGCATTCCAGTTTCAGCATTTCCATTTATTGAATTTATAAACACACGCGCGAAGTCGCAAGTAAAAACTAGTCTACAATATAGCGACGCAAATTCCTAAACCTTTTACCGCTTAATATAATATATATGGAAAGTACTCATAAATGAGTTGTAAATTTGTTTCAGAGGGAACTATTAGCATTAATATGTATGTATGTACGATTTCACTTTCTATGGAACTACAGTATTTATAAGAGGTGTGGTAGTATTTGATTTATTTTAGCGTTGATTACATGATATAGATATATGTAAGTAGGTACATTTTAGAAATGCTTTTAAAAATGTAAAAGGTTAAGATGGAGATGAGTGCTGCAACTCGCATGAAGGTATTAAGACTTTGGGTGTCCAGTGGTGGAACTCAGAGTCGCGATTGTCTTTTTGACAGATCCAAGAAACGAAAATAATTCACTTCCCCAAATGGGAATCGATCCCACATAAAGTAAACTAAAGTAGCTTAACATAATAATATAAAAATAATGTTAATAAAAAAAACTAATAAACTAGTAAATTTAGCTCATTGTCGGTATTTTGACCGCAGCGGCAAAACGAGATTTAAATGAAAATCGTTCATTTGAAAATAAGTTTCTCGGAGTAGAAATCAAAGCCGGTCGAGATGACGGTCTCTACATAATAATTACTTAATGGGATTGGCTTTACTAGTACTTAATATAAATATTTTTGTATTTTTTAGGCCGTCGTAGCGCAGTGGGGCAGCATTTGATTGTGTACACAAGGGTTCTTTGTTCGATTCATGAATAATTCTCATTCCCTTTCTCTGTTAAGAAGGCTGCTCGGCGTCGAGTACCGCCATTAAACATGCAGTCTCGAAAAGTGGGAGGTGTGTAGGGAACGAAGAGTTTTATAGTAGGTTCCTTCTGCCTAACCTGCTACAAGTATATGCAGGATACAGCGTTAACCCAAGAATAAATATGTATTGAAGGATAAAGATAATCAATCTAGTGTTTTATCTCTCCATTTTATATTTTTTATTTTTTTATAGAATATGATAACATTCCTCCGATATGTATTTTAAGTATCATACTAATGTTATAAAGTTAAAATGTTTGTTTGATTCTCAATCTCAGGAACTACAGATTTCAATTGAAAAAATATTTTTGCGTTAAGTTTTTTATAGAATATGATAACATTTCTCCGATATGTACTTTAAGTATCCATACTAATGTTATAAAGTTAAAATGTTTGTTTGATTCTCAATCTCAGAAACTACAGATTTCAATTGAAAAAATATTTTTGCGTTAAATTTGAGGAAAGCTATTAATTACGTTAATCGTTTCGATACAGTCTACTATTCCTGCGGTCAGAGTTGACACACTTAGAATGTGTCATGTGTTATGCACAACCTTATGCTATCTTATAAAAAAGGAACATTTAGATAAACTCGAAAAACTAAAAATGGTCAAATTAGAAGCAATTATACCATGAATTGTGATGAATGTAACCTAAATACTGTAAATAACGTTGAATTCGAACCGGCTACCCTTATAAGGACTCTTAAAATCCATAAAAGGCTACAGTTTTTTATAGATATCAATGGTTATTTAGATTTAGGTATTTATGCTTAGTGTGTCATTTAGACTAGTGTCTTGAATGCAGTATTGCTTTAAATGAACTTAAACGTAAGTTGTTTAACGTTTGTGTAATTTAAGAAACTGTTTTCGTTTTGTATCACAAAAGGCGGCGTTGAGTTCCGCCACTCAACAAACAAAGTCTCAAATACGAACGGAAAGCGCAGAACTTCTTCCTAATTCGGTTCTCTCTGTCTACGGGGCGGCGTATGTGAGGCATGAAGCTAAAAAATAAATCATAATATCCTGATCATTATTTACTAATAACAAAACAATAAAAAAAATATATAATCTTACATAACTAATTACCTAACTCTACTTTTCACTATCAAAATACACACAGGAGGTCGCCGTGGTACAGTGGCACTGCATCTGAATGTAAGTGTGGCCGTTGGGTGTTCGATTCCGAATATATATATATTTGAACTTCCTCATACAATATTTGAACTCACAATCATTAAACGGCTATCACATCCAATATAATAAAACGATGTAAAGATCAATTCTTAAAGTGTATTACTATAAAAAGTAATATAAAGCGTGTTCAGTTTTACATTATAACTGTAACACAATTTCCATACCGTAACTCTTATTTAGTTCACTAGTGAAGTAGACTGGCCGCGCTAAATAACAGTGTTTCTATAGAAAACTCACTTCACATTTTAATAGTAGAGTGTCTCATTGTAGACAGGTGGTTGTTGGTTCGATTCTACTCGAGTGAATGCTTATAATTATAATATTTAAATTTTTCTGTTATGTTACATAAAAAAGCCTTCGTGGCTGAGAGGCACATATTCTAAATATAAACTCAACGTTTGTGGGTTCAATTCCCACTTGGGGAATTAAATATTTTTTATCCGTAGCGCGCCATTTAACGCCACTCAACGCAAGTGTGTTAACCCGAGGTTCCCTATGTCTACGTGTATGCAGGATATAACGCCAATTAAATGAAAAGCAACGATCATTGTATTGTTTGATTGATTCTATAAGTACAAAGTGAATAACGGAGTGTCGAACCACAAATTTATCATCCTATCCCACATAATATAAAAATAAAAAAAAAATGATACATAAAATAAAAATATATATATTTGAACTCACTATAACATTGAAACGCCAAATAAAAATAACACCTAGGCCCCGGCGAGATTCGAACTCGCGATCTCCTGTTTACTAGACAGGCGCTTTAACCAACTAAGCCACGGCGCCGCTGCTCGGGTGGGAACGATGTGCCAAAATTATAAATATTATTTCTTGGGTGATGTTTCCAACAAATGCTAGTAACGTTCATGGTGCAACAACGACGCATTTGCTTTTTTTTAAATATTGCAGGAGACGCTATAAGAGTTTGTAAATAATCTTTCCGCATATATCCGCTTGTTTGTATTTGTACATATATATTTTTTATATATTTAAATTATATTTTTAAATTTTCCACGTATATTCGTGGTAGTAAATATTGTCTGCTTTGTTGTGTTTCGGATTTGAAAGTGATAAATAACTAGAAGTAAAATGATCACTGAAATTTTATTGTATTTAAATACATATTTTTAACTTAATTATTATCAACAATATATTTTAGCTTTGTGAAATGTTCATTTTAATATTTTTGTATTAACTGTAGTAAAACTTACTGTACAGATCAAGTTTTAGCAAAATCGGTTTAGTGATCGGTTTCAGAGAAAAAAGATCTTCCTGTTTAGGAGGTGTCTGGGTAGGATTTGTAGTCGATTTCATTTGTTAAAATTATTTAATATAGAAACCATAAAAATAATGTCAGCTCTAACGGAATTATAGCCAATTTCAGACAATTATACTCGAGCAAACCTACATAATGTAGTATAATAAGATCATAAAATCAATTGAAACGCGGAAATGTCTGACTAAATAACTCACAATTAGTATTGAGTTAATCGGTCATGGCATATCTTTAAAATTATTTTATATATATGCGATAGGGTTTTTTTACATAAAACTAGTGTTTCTTAATTAAACAATTAACGTTATGTAATAAAGATTATAAACTTCCCGGTAAATTGACTATCCAACACCATATGAAATTTTGAACTAGTAGGTACTTATTAAGATTTGTACTTTCACTCAAACGAACTCTTTAGCTTCTCTACTAATATATATTTTATATTATGTAGATTTGTTAACAAGATAAAGCGCGGCGTTCAGTTCCGCCATTCAACAAGCAAAATCACGTGGAAAATTTCATACAAGTAGGTACACGGTAACTATTCTGCTGTTTTTCGTTGTTTATTGCGTTTATTTAAATTAGTAATTTCAATTTACGCTCCGGCGCATATATCCTCAATGTTGTGAATATTAATTAACAGAACTAACCTACTTTACGCTAAGATCGAGACTAAGACGGAGCACAGTAGGTACAGCTTTTGCATATAAAACAACAGAGATGAGATACTTGCTAGAGCTGTTCTAACGTTTTAAATAGAATAGCAAATTTTTTTTTGTATATTAGAAGAAGTACGGTAAGATAATTTAGTTTTAAGCCCTCTATTCTCCAGTTTTTATCTGAAACCGAGATATTGCATAGAAATCAAATAATTTATGCCCCCGAATGATCATCGAACCCACAGCCATCGCGTATGTCATATATAAAATATATGTTTGATGACAAACAAATATTTTTTGCTTTAAGGCAACTTTAATTCCATAGATGCTATTTATGTCGCTATGCCTGAGAATTTAAGAATTGCTATCCTCATACAATCTCAGTAAGAAGAAGAATTTGAAGAGTTTATTTGGTAGCAGGCGAAGCCGCAGGTAAAATCTACTTTACACTAAGGAGACCCG
>FASU01039354.1:0-12211 GCA_001486225.1 Heliconius pardalinus sergestus
ATTGTTTTAGAGGGTATGTAAAAAGATATGCTTCTCGCATATTGCGAGATAGACCTGGTGTGACGACTCTCTGTTAGTCACTCTCCGTTTTGGAGACATTATACGTCGTTGAGTCCCAACACTATTTACGTTGTCCCGCAAATTGAGCAGAGGTAGCTTATCCTATCCTGCAATAAGCTGCTACTGCTAATACCACATTAAACTAAAAAAAAGAAGTTTAAAAAATTATAAAAATATTTTGCAATTGTAGTTAAAATGCAATGCATTCAACGAAAGCATTATATTGCGTGGGAATTTCGCCAAATAAAAGATTTATATCTGTTTAATAACCGCGACAGTGGGACCAACGACTTCAAGTAGAGGAAGTCAATTTTACAAGTGACGTCAGCTATAAAATTGATACAAGGTTAATTTTGGGTTAACAATTTCTTCTTTAAAATTATTTTTTATTCAAATATTGCATAAAGATGTTGTTATAATTAGATTCGGAACATTATCAAAAATAGTAAAATTTAATATATTTAAGTAGTGAAACTACTTAAATATATTAAATCTAACTATATACGTAGGTACAGTAGAGTTACATAAAAATCATTTCCGTAATGGTTTACAGCCTAAAGTTTTCGCATAGGAAACCTGGGAACTTATATTTATACTTTAATTATAGACAATCCTTTCTCATTGAGAGAATTCCGTTCCGTTTTCGCCTAATTCTGGAGCTATTACGTATTGAGTGGCGAAACTCAACGCCTTTGCCACATTAACAGATCAAGGAAAAGAAAATATTAAATATTTCATCTCCTCGAATAGGAATCGAGCCCACAACCTGTCGCGTTTACAATACCACGCCTGTACCTCTGCGCCACAACTGGCTTCTAGTATTTCCCAATCTAAAGCTAAAGCTAGTATTTGCAGCTTATTTACAATAGCAGGTGTGTTCAAACACTGCGCACGCGTATGGGATGCACCTGTCGGACGTATTTAACTTTAAACTATGTTATCAGTTAAAGCTCGTTGAAAGCTCTCTTGTTTAACTCTCTAGGATCTTTATTTAACATCGTTTTTTTTTTCTTCTCAGTCGTGATTCAGGGGCGCAAAAAGGGAATTCTAAACGCGACTGGTCGTGGGTTCGATCTTCCCTCGAGGATATTAAATATCTATTTAAATTTATATTTCCATTTCTTTGGTCTGGTGTCGAAGCAAAGCGCGGCGTTGAGTTCCGCCAATCAGCATGAAATTCCTCCAGAATACGGTGTAAAGTGCGGAACGGGGTGTCTTAACACCATTCCACCTACCTACCCTGCAGTGTACGGGATACAGCGTGAAGTTTTCTTTGATATTTCCGGACGAAATAAAATAATTTACGTAATGTGTAACTCTGTTTTCTTATATTCGACATGCAACAAAAGAATTTCGATTGTCTGAGGTATATTTTTCGTAATGTGATTCAACACCGTAATCATCAAAAGCCAATATCAATGTCTGTAACTGAACTACGCTATAACATGGTAACTTAACTAATTAATTAGTAGGTGCTTATTTGAAAACTACTCCAATATAATTATATTTATCTATAGTGCATATTTCAACTGAAATATGCACTATAGATAAATAAATACAGGGTATATGTTAAATATTCATAAAAATCATTGAATATAAATAAATCGGATCATCTCACATCTAATTGTCAACAATAAATTAACCTTTAGCAGTTTTAATACTTCGTTTCCTATTTATATATATTTTAAATGACTGGTTTCGTACAATTTATTTTGCTATATATGCTGCTACATATATTTATTTATTTTGCTATGTAGTGAAAGTACTTTATATCTTAAAAAAAAATATTAAAAATTATAGTTAATTAAAAACTCACCACGTCCTATAATTGGGAAAGCACAAAGAAAATAATATAAAAAAAATCACACAAACAAAACGCACTCAGCAGCTTGTAGCGGCTGTCATCAACTGACATAGAGCGAGGGAGAGGCGAAATAAATCAATACACATATATTGTATGACGTGCGAAAGAGAAGGACGATATTGATCAATATTATAGCAGCTGTCAAAATACAACAAAATAGATGATGTAGATTAAAAATGACGCTGAATTATGGAACAAGCTCTAATATTTCCTTTATGAAAATATTTCAATTATAATACTCGTATTCGAAATATTATTTTTTAAATGGCAAATTATATATTTTACAAAGTGAAACAAATAAATATATTTTGTATCTACATTTTTTCAGCTTGCACATGCGCATAACATTATTATATAGAGTGAAAATATATTTTAATTTAGTTATAGCACGGTCAGAATTTCTAAGTGTGATTTAAATTGAAAGATTGAAATACAATTGTTTACGATTCTTATCAATTCACACGTAGCAGGGTTGGCAAAAAGGACTTAGTGCGATGATTTCTTTCTCCGGATTCAACCTGAATTCGAGTGACGGAATAATGAGATTAAAAAGAAATCATGTCCACCACTCACGACTTCGTACCCCTTACTCCTAAACTGTACTGAACTGTAAAAATATTGTACTATTGAGGACCTATATAGGTCTAACGTTTTAAAAAATAAAACAGAATTGGAGACTTCGATTTTTTACCTATTTGCGTGGATGCCCCATATAATGTATAGGTACTATAGTTAACAAGTAAATTTACACATTACTGAACTTGTGTTCATATCCAATGTAGAAAAGGTTTAGGTTCCCTAAACTAATCACAAGTCAGTGTCAAAGCATCTTCATAATAATTATCATAATGTATGTATGCGTAAGTCAATACAAAGTGAACTTAATTCAATGTAAATAATAAAGCGATCGTAGTTAAAGGTCGACGACCGTGATACGAGGATGACATGGAATATCCTGATAACAATATTCCCGACTGCTAAGGAAGGGTAATGTTTTTCGCGCGTATGTATGTATGTATGTAGGTAACATTCTTTATTATCTCATATCTCCGGAACCGCTGAAAAGATTTACATAATTAAAGTATCTTTAAATTCGTTTTAGTAGCCAAATGTCTAAGAACACTTGGCTACGTTAAAAAAAATAATAGGTGACGTTAAAAAAAAATCATGGCTGCAATAGGACGCCATTGAGCTTCGTAACTTGTGACTTAGTCTTAAAAACGAGAATAATCAATATTATAATATTAGAAATTAAATTAAATCAGCCTCACGAAGTATCCCGTAAAATAATATTATAATTTTATGTAAAATCATTAAATATATTCAACGATGAACGAAGAAACATGTCCTGTCCATACAATTGTCTATTGAGCTAGCTGTAAATACGGAAAGTGACACACTTACCACAGTAAAGACATGCTAACAAAAACTTATGACATGTGACGGGAGTTAATGCTACATCCATTACCTCGTCTGCGTCACGGGAGCCATGTGAAAGTGAAATGCTGTATAATTGATTATTATTATAACGGCACTAAACACGAAGCTTTTTTGAAGGAAAAAGATTTTATAGATTTTTTTTGTTATTCTTAAGATTGGTACTATTACTGTGGTTATGTTTTGATAGTTGTGAGTTTGATGCTGATTTGAGGAATTTATATATATTTTTAGCTTCATGCTGTAGCTGTAGATAGAATTAACTTGGGAACCTTTTGTTAAGACACTTTGTTCCCATTAAGATGCTCTTATTTTCCATTTTCCACTGAATTCTTAAGGTACTGTGTGTTGGGTGGCGGGATTCAACGCCACGCTTTGCCTAGTTATCAGAGAAATGAAAATATTGAATATGAAAGAAATGAAAATATTAAATATTTCATTTCCCCTAAAATTATAAGGTCCTTCTTTAATTATTTTTGTTTAACAACATCAAAGTATGTTTTAATTTATGTAAAGTAAATTTATTTCTTACTTTTTAGTTTATTGCTTGAAGTTGGTTTGTTTTTTGTTAAAAATTAATTTACAATCATTAATTTTCTTTTGTATAAAGAAACAATAAAATAAAAGCAAGAATGCTAACATTAAAATAATATAGAAAAAGAAACAAGAAACATGCGTAATACATATATTTTCATAATTGCATTTTCCCACTGCATTACTTAGTAGTGCCGATAGCGTCGGAAGGTCGCGCTGCACTCGAGCCCGACCTTGCCGATAACGTGTGCTATTGAACGATTGTAACGTGTATTGCCTTTTATATCACATACCAATGGACGTTTGTATGGTTTTGTAGGATTAGTTACGGTTTTTGTATTTTCAGCGGATGTCTTATGGAATTTTTCTATTTCTTCTTCTTCTTCTTTTCTTTACTAGCCTCGTGGTAAAACGGAAATAATCAAATTACAGCGAAACAATCAATGTCATGTAATATTTATATGGCCTATAGATTTCCTCGATAAATGTACTTTTCAAAGCAAAACGTTTCTTTTAATTAGATACAGAAACAGTAGTCTCTGAGATTCTTGAGCTTTTTCAGTTCAGATTCATATAAAATAATTCTGAATTTACATTCCCTGAAAAATTGTGAAGTATTAAGGATTCTTTATTTTTAAACTATTTACATATGTAAGTCTTTATCGTCAAATTGTAGAGCTGGGCTCTATGGTCAAAAAATATAAATAAAAAGCTGGTTGTTTTATTTTCAGTATTTCAACTACCTCGCAGAAAACCCGAACCGAAGAAAGAATAGTTGGAACATTTCATTTCGATTTCAATTCGGAATTATATTTTCACAGCACATGAATCGAACCCACGGCTATCTCGTATAAAGATAAATCTAATCTAATATAAAGATAATTTTCCAACAAAAATTGTTTGTGTTTATATAATAACATAAATAAACAAATCCGATATGGATTTTCGTACTTAAATAAGTTATGTTAATTAATTCATATTTTATCATACTATTCAAACAAATATTTGGGTCAAACAAAATTATAATAATATCAAGCACAAAATACAACATTCCAGAGATAACAAATACTTATTATTGAATAATTTAATTAATTATTTATATAGAGTAAGTTATATAAATGTATTTTTTTCCACTCCAAATTCCAAGATATCTTTCCTATAGGAATTTAGAGTTAAGGCACTCCTCTCCACTTTCTATTCAAGACAATACGTACGACAAAGTATCAAAACTTTGTTATATTCAAAGTATTTTTTAGCCTCACGCTGCCTCCTGTACATAGGCAGTTTTAAGGTGCTCCGTTCACCACTTTCCGCCGAACCATTGAGACGTTGCGTATTAACTGGCGAAACTCAACGCCGTTGTAATTATATACTTGCATAAACTAAAATTATCATGTCTCAAAAAAGAAAAAATGAGTAACTTTCATTTCCCTTTTCTAGCAACAGTGTCAAATGACTCTACAGAACTAATATCCTGTAATACAAAGTATATAAACATCGATAAATAGGCACGTCTCAATGAACTACAGGACTGGCATCTTATATCTTATAGGATATTACGATGACAGTTTTCCAAACACAAGCCATAAAGCTGTAGGCAATGGCCCATTGAATTGAAAATCGACACTAAGCAATGTGCGTCCAATACCGAACAATGGATGGTTGTGGATCAAACAACAAGACGGTTGCTAATGTGAGGTTTTATGGTGTTTTTATGTGATGGCAACCTTGTTCTGATGGGACATAAAGACCTCATATACATATATCATAGATGCTATGAACTAATTGATTATTATATGCTTAAATAATATAGACGCGAGAGTTGGGAGTTCGATTGCCATTCAGAGGAATGAAATATTATTTATTTCATATTTTCTTTTCTCTGCCCTGGTACCAATGCAAAAGCGTGACGTTACAATAAATAAATTATAATAATTTAACTTTTTCTCACACTGTGTTGCGTAAGAAGGGTAGGAAAAGAACATAGTGTTGAGACTCTCCATTTTATCGCAATTTTTCTGCCACGGCTTAAACAAATGGTTTTTAATAACGAAAAATTTCAACACCCATCCATGTTACAGGAAGTTAGCTAGTTAAAATAAACCAGATAGTTAACTTGCATAGAGACAAAGGAATCACTGAACCGATTTTAACAAGGCTCATACATTGTTGTCGCTTATTGTTTTAGAATTAACATTTGAAAAGCAAAACCACAATGGAGCTTTTGTTTTTTTTCTATTAAATTAATTTGGGATACACGCGTGTTACATTAAATTATTAAATTGTAGCTAATTTTGTTGGTACAATATATTAAAAACCTACCTATTCCTTTTTGCTTTATTTTTACGATGTTTTCCGCTCATAGGGCAGCGAGAGGGAACCTAGAGTTAAAACACTCCACTCCTCATTTCCCACCTAAAATTCGAGACTACCAGAGCGAAAATATGAAAAGAACTTAAATATAATAATTTTCTTGAGTTGGAATCGAACCTGTAACCATCACATTTCTTTCCAATTTCAATATATAATTCATCGTATTTTTGAAGAGGGCTCCTATTTTTTTATTGTAGACTAATTTCTAAATTATCTAACAAATAAATTGTAAGAAACCCGCACGTAAATAATTCACTAAAAAACAATTTCAAATTGAAAAAATAGGCTCTACATTCTTACATAATATCCCAAGCGAGCCTGTGTGGTAATGACGAGATAAAATCATATGTTCTAAGAAAACGCATTCGTTTGACTGCGCGGGCGCATCTCGGTAAAGTTCTAAGCCGAATAGGGCCGTTGACCCTATCTTGCTTTACCAGATGTCAAAGTTTCCGGTTACTCTTATTATAATGATATGGAAAAGTATGTGGCGTAGGACTAGAGAGTGGATGACGGCGAGGAGTTACAGTTACAAGGTTTTCTTTTTTTACCACCGCTGTTAGATCTAACTGTTTATTGAACTGTGGTTCTTCATTTTAAATTGAATAAGAAGTATTTCATCTTATATGGTAATAATTTATAGATGCTTCTTTATATTTTGGCAACTTTCGAGCTGGGTGGTGGAATAAAAATAAAGTCATATAAACATTGCCCAAAAAAAAGCCCAATCCTTATAGGATCACTTAGTTGTCCGTCTGTCTGTCCATTTATGAAGCTCATGAAGTCATTACACTAAGAAAAGTACACATATATTTCGTTGAAACAAAAGGAACTGTCATCCCAACGTACAAACAAAGATATTAAATTAAATTTCGGTATTGTGCTTGTTTGAGGTATTGTATATGAATCAATAGTAAGTATATTTAGGGTATTTTTAAGTAAATTGAGCATATTGTATATATTAGAATATATTAGAGTATATCAGAATAAATTAAGTATAAATTCCATACGGAAGAAGCGACTCTACCTGATATTTCATTCTATGTAATGAATGTCCAATTCAACTATAAACATAAACAAAAATGAACAAAAATCATTTAACTGTCAACAAATATAAGAAGAAGTTACTATTGTTTCCTGTCAACGAGTCAATGGGTCAATCCCTTTGTTATGGTACAGTCAAGATCGACGCCTTGACCTTACTAGGAATATTGGGGGGAGCGTGGTCTTTACTAAGAACTTGATAACTATTAAAATAATACGTGATAAATTTAATTACTTTGTATATATAAAGACGTTTTGATGAAAAAATGATGCTTTTGAATTTTTTTTAATATTACAAGAGATACAATCAAAGTTTGCAAAGAGCTAAGCTAAGACGCTTCTTTCGAAATTATGGAGATAGGCCTGTTTTAAGTTACATATATTTACATATTAACTTGTCTTAAAATAAGTGCTATTGCTTCATAGATATATAAAATTAATGATATATATACCTATTAAAGTTTAGTACTTAATATATTTCTTATCTTCTCACATACATTGTTCGTAATTAAAACTGCAGAAAAATGTAATACATATTTCTCCATTTTTTGTTTAATTACATTGAATAATTATTTAATAACTACCCATCAAGAGATTTAAAGCCACCATAAAACTAAGAAATGCTTGTTTTAAATATTCTTAAAACGTATAGTAGTATAGAAACAAGTACCTAAACCTACAAGTTTCAAGTAAGACTTCAGAGCATACGAGTAGCTAGGTTTGTTTATATTTATACTATTCAATTAGTAAGCTCATTCTAGAATATTACGTTCTCATGTGAATATTACTTACTTATAGGTTTGTTCATCTTACATTTTTTGAAAAAGAAATTATCAGAAGTCTAAATATTATAAATTTATTTAACGTTTTAAAGTAAGGTCATTAAATAACAACACACGGTAAAAACATTACAGCACCCAAAACTTAAGTTGGGCAAAGTAACAATACTAAACGTAACACACGTTTCAGAACTAATGCAAATGTTAAAGTAAACACACATTAAAGTTAAATAGTAAAATTATTTATTCAAATTGGTTTTACTATAAATAAATCTATCTATAGGCTACGTCGTAGACATAAATATATACTTATAGATAATTAAAAGCTAGTTGCAACTCGTTTAATTAGCTAATAAATATGTATTTAGAATTAGTATTTTAATATTTAACGGAATTAAACTTAAATTGAAAATCAAAATACAAATTGTAACTTACCAATTATAATTTAATTATCTACAGATCTCAGTACTGGCTGTATAAATTTCAATTGCGTATTTTCAAACGAAAAAAATGAAACGTCAAAAAAGGGCGGGAAATCACTGCGCCCATGAAGCGCGCGCAGAGTTCGCGCCACAACTGACAGATACGCGCAATACTCAGCAGCTGATTATAATGCATCAAAGGTAACAAATTGTAATTTTAACCCTATTAGCTTAATAATAAAGACTATTTTCTATTATTAATTTATTAACAACATTTGTTAAACCATTTTGAAGATTATGCTATTAAATTAAGAGTCGAATGATTTTGTTTATTCAGCGACTATGAGATAGGGCGTTCAAGAATTGCTTTCGAGAAGTATTTACATTTACTGTGATTCGACTGTATGTGATCTACAATTGTGTTTATCTAATTGCTTGGGTAATTTATTGTTCAATTGTTAATTGTTATAGGAAAACATCTAGTTTAAATCATTATTTTAGTATTTCGTATTAGTCTAAATGAAGAATTAAATTGATAATCATGCTACTAGTGCTCGGAAATTACGTTACTTTACAAACTACAACTATTTTTATTTATTATTAGCTGTATGACCTTTTTATGCTTTCACATATAGATAATAGACGTGGGAATGAAAGTATATTGTCAGGGTATTTCCTTCTCCGTTTTCTACCTAGTTGTGGGGCGACTGAAAATATTGTTTTATAATTCTAAAATCTTTATATTTCTCCGCTCTGGTAAGAAATAGTGCGTGGTTGAGTTTAAATTAATCAATAACTTGAATTCGGGCGAACTTAACTTAACATTAAGTTTGATTTATCTATTCTGCTATAAGCGTGATAAAGCGCGAAACTGACAAAATCTTCAATTACTGGATATTTCGACAATAATCTGTACAACTTAATTCCCCACACAATTTAGATGATATCTTTTAAATAACAATCCATTTAACGGTCGGGAGTAACGATGCTTAACCAAGCCGAGCCCAACGAAACCACAAATTTTATTTTCCATTGGAAACCTCAATATCACGCCTCGTAGCTTGAAACGAGGCCCGAGGTGGCAGATGCCTCATCTTCCTATTAAGGAAGCGGGTCAAGGCAATAATATTCTATTTTAGCTTCAACGGCACTGTCCTGTTGACTTACTTAGATATGAAATATTATACTTGTAGAACACTAGCTTTTACTTACGGCTTCTCGCTTATGGTCAAATAGAAGTTGTATATAATATTCATATGGAGTTGTATATAATACATTCAGCATTTATAATGGGGTACATTGAGGAGGAGGCTTAGGACACTAAGTCTTACTCGATATAGAAACTCTCCAATATAAAAATATTTTTCTAAATAGAGCACGCGGTGTCTATACACTCCGTTCTTTGTTATCTGTCCGAAATCAAGAACCCGCATATGTATACATGAAGGAATGTTTTCATATATAACATTTAGGAACTCACAAGCATAGCATAGAGTCAGACATGTCTCAATTGCGCTACGACGCCGTTTCCGTTAACACTTCAATTTACTATCGACATTGTTTACCTATCAAATGTATACTTATATTGAAGTGTTCTAAGAATTATATACTTGAAGTGTACCATTTTTTATATAGTATTCTACTTACTGCCGTTGCTGATCGTAGAATTTTATATTTTCTTTCATTCTGTACTCTACAATTTATCTTTTACACACATGTCTTAATAATCACGATGGGGGCTTAAATATTTATTTATTCATTCATTCCTTCATACATAGTAAAATAGAGTGAGGGAACCTAGTTATTCTTAATACTAGTCTAACACGGGGTTCCCCACTTTACGCTCAATTTTCGAGACACTTAATTGAATACCTCTATTCAGCTCTACGCCGGCCGCCCGTTGCCTTGCTATCGCAGTGGGGAAATTCATGTTAGTTATTTAATCAATTGGTTGGACATTTTCCTTGTATTACGTCATTAAATAGTACAAAATAATTATTTACTACAATACTAACATTACAAAGCTTATGAATAGATTTTTTTTGTGTTTGGAAAAGAGCCCACTATCGAGACGCCAAGTACACCATAATATATGTACATGTATATTACTTTAATATTTATTTATTTTTATGTTTATTTTATATTT
Source organism: Heliconius pardalinus sergestus (assembly GCA_001486225.1). Taxonomy (NCBI): domain Eukaryota; kingdom Metazoa; phylum Arthropoda; class Insecta; order Lepidoptera; family Nymphalidae; genus Heliconius; species Heliconius pardalinus. The sequence goes on from FASU01039354.1 coordinate 10,660, forward strand.
TCCTTTCTTAGTTCTAGTGTAATGCAAAAGCGCCAGGCGTTTAGTTCCGCCACTTATCGCACAATACTTCAAGAATTCGGCCGAAAGTGGAGAAAATAGTATCCTAACACTAGGGTTCCTCTGCCTACCCTGCTGTGTGCGGGATACAGGTAAAGTTGATCTGAGGTTTGTACATTGCAATCGTTTGGTGTTTTTCTGAAATTCTGGCCGTTTGGTGTTGAGTGGCGAAACGATGAAATGGAAAATATTTAATATTTATTACCTATGCATGCCCTGCACCACGACTAGCCTCAAGTGGTACAAGAAAAAACTCTATATTTTAATTTGACCACGCGGAAAAGGCCGAAGCTTCCGTTTCTATCTGAATTCACAACATTGCATATTAGATCAGAGAGAAGAGAGATCAGGTATGAACATTATTTATTCCGCTGAGTAAATTTCAAACCCATAACAATCGCTGAAAAATAATAATATCCTTATTTATTTCTACGAACTAATTATAATTAAATTACGAAATAAACAGTAAAAGTACCTACCACATATAATTATACAAAAGATTTAATTCAATTCACTTCCGCAGCCAAAATGTACGAGTATATCAAACAAAAGGAACCCTTTATATACGTTTAGATGTTGTATGTTCTTTCTCCACTATCTCGGTAATAAATCTTTGTATAAACACATTATCTCTTTATCATGTTACAAAGAATATGAGCATTTTAAAACTGGTAAAAGGCTATTTAGTTATAGTCTGTTTTTAATGTCACAATGTACGATGCACAAAGCAGGGTAGACTAGTGTTAGGACACTCCTTCCCCCATTATCCGCCGAATTCTGGAGGTATCGCGTGTTGAGTGGCGGAACTCAACGCTGCGCTTGAGCGAAGAAAATGTATATATTAACTATTTCATTTCCTCGAGTGGGAATCGAACGCCGATCCAATTAACCTGTCACTCTATAGAGTGACACTTTGTGTCCCTGTACGATTGGCGGCTGGAGTTTAACAGACTTTATTAAATACACATTAGTATTTTTTCTAATAATATTCTTAGGGAACGGTAGTGTCTTAGTAGGAACGGTGTTTATTAACACTGGTTTCCAAGGTATTCCACCCTCTACCTAGAGGGCTTTTATATTAGTGAAAATGTTTAATGTATTATATTTCTTATGCAAGACCAGTAGTCATTACAGTACAAGCAAAAAAATTGCGTAGCTCGTGCGAAGTCGGGGTGGGTCAAAAAACATGACATATCGCGGCTTTGAGTTCCGCCACTCAACACGCAATGCCTTAAAATCTCGGCGTTAAGTGGGAACGGAGTATCTTAACGCGAGGTTTCCTATGCCTTTGCCTACCCTGCTATGTGCCGGACACAACGTTATGCTGAAAAAAATTGTATTGTAAGTTCTCACTTTGTCTTAAATTTTATAACTGCGGGTCCTGGGAAAGACCCTGGGGAACCTGTGAAAATTAATACGTATACGGAAACGGGTACACGTACGAATACAGAGGTAAAGCTATAGAGATATCAAGTAACACTTCTTCTCGTATCAG
>FASU01039376.1:0-13445 GCA_001486225.1 Heliconius pardalinus sergestus
TGTATCAGGCTTTTATAGAGTAGTTATAAATGTGAATGTTGATTCAATTTATCAGCTAATTGTATCTTGCTTGTCAAACCCACCTCGGATTTGAAACGTTTTTATAAGTATCAAATAAATGTCATCTTTTTGTGTTTGAAATAGTTCTCTTGCCTCTGGTTTACAGAAGACTGATACATTCAGTATTGACTGTACAAACATGAACATCAGAAGAATTAAAAATTGATATGTTAGTTTAAAAATGAATATCTATGAATCCACCAGCTTTAATAGCTGGTCGCCGTGTTTCGATTGCATATGTCGTCGCCAACTGCACTTTTGCACAAAAGCCACCCCACAGTGTTCGCATTTGTAGCGCTTGTCGTTGTTATGTATTCGCATGTGTTCTCGTAACGTGTGCTTCCGCCCATATTTCTTGAAGCAGACGTTGCATTGAAACGAACGGATTTTCGTATGTGTCACCATATGTTCTGATAAATTTCTCTTAGCAAAGAATTTCATTTCACACAATGTACAGCTGTATTGATTCTCCATCAAATGGTGTCTTTTGATATGTTTTCTTAAAGAGTCTTTATTACAAAAGCTCTTTTCACAAGCTTGGCATTTGGCCGTTTCAGATCCAACGCCGTGAACAATTCTCAAATGTTCAGCTTTAGTTCGGTACCCAGCAAACTTCTCATTGCAGTATCCGCATCTATTTAGTTTGTACTCGTGGACATGAACGGTCCTAAAGTGCTGATTTCTTTTTTGAACATTATCGAAGACCTTGCCGCATCGGTCGCATTTGTATTCTCCCACCACGTGACACTTCTGGTGATTTATGTACGATCTACGATTAAAAAATCCGACACCACACAGTTCACATATAAAATTTCTACAGTGTTTATGCATATGCTCCAGAAGCATTTTGAATTTAGTATATACGTTTGAACATATAAAACATTTCAGTTCCTCACTACCAAATTTAAATGGTACCATATGGTTTTTTATATCTGTATATATTTTCCTATCATGCACAGTTCTTAGGTGATCGATCAACTTGTCCAAATCCTCTATATCTTCCGCGCAAATATTGCAATGCAATCCAGTGATGTCGACTTTGACGTAAAATTTCTGTAAATCTCTCTTTTGAAAGAAAGTCGGTTTAATTCCATTCCTGTGCATTTGTATTGTGTGTTTTTTCAAATCGGCTGGATCTGGGAACTGTTCAGTGCAATAGCAGCACAAGTAGCCCAGATCACATTTGCCGTGTATAGGTGTTGTGTTGGAACACTGGAGTATCTCTTTTATGTTGTGATGATGTTTGGATAATTCTTTAATTGGTTTTAATTTAATTTTTTTAGATCCTATCGTTACTTTAGCTTTCTTTTTCATAGTGAGTTCACTGTCCACTGTTATTTTTCTTTTTCTAGTTAATTTGCGAACACTCTTAAATTCTTCAAAATATACAGTTTCGGTGGGATCACCTAAAAAGAGAAAGTAATGTTACTGAACTTTTATGACGTACGTGGGAGTATACTAAGTTTTTCTTATAAATTTGAAAATAATAAAAAGTTTAAACTTATTTATGTTACAAGAAACCTAATTGTTTAATTTATTGTTGAAAATAAGATGTTCCCGCAACAGTAACATTTTATTAGAAAAATAAAACGAATATGTGAACATTATAAATAAATATATTTTTAGCGTTATTTAATTACATGAGGATTTATCCTACACGGTCAGCATCCGTGTCAGATTCCTTTATACTTAAAAATGTGTTTGCAGGAGTTACTTTGCAAGTTTTACGTCCTTCAGAATTCTTAGAATGTGTTCGCAAGTGTTTTTTTAAAGAAAACTTGCGTGCAAAAGACTTGGTGCATATACTGCAGTGATAGTCCTTCTCTCCAGTGTGCGTCCGCATATGTTTTTTTAAATTTTCACCACAAAAGAATTTCATATCACAAAGTTGACATTGATGATTTCTTTCCATGAGATGATCTTTTCTTACATGACGCTTAAACCGATTTTGGTTGATAAAAGTTTTTTCGCACAGATCACATTTTAAGATAACTAAATCAACGCCATGAAACTTCGTCAAGTGGTCGTTTTTCTTGTGATAATCATCGAAATGTTCGTTACAAAATCCGCACTTTCTTGTCATGTACATTTTTTTGTGTACTATGTTTATATGGGACTGTTTCTTCACTAGAGTGTTAAACGTTTTTGTGCAGAAATCGCAAGTGAAGTCGCCTATTTTATGAATTCTGAGATGACTGCGCAGAATGTCACGGTTGACGAAGCCAGCGCCGCATACGTCACACACGTAATTTCTATAATGTGTGTTCATGTGTTCAGTTAAATTTCTGAATTTCATAAATTTTGCTAAACATATGGCACATTTCAAATCCTCATTTTCAAATTTAAATGGAACCATATGATTTTTGATGTCTACGTAAATTACACGTTGGTGCTCTTTCACAAGATGATTCATCAGTTCCTCTATCGTTGATATATCTAGTTGGCATATGCAACATTGCAAAGCCGTTACATCTAATTTAAGTGTATATATACGCATATCTTTCGCAACTTGTATAATGCTGTCGTTGTCATGTTTTGTTATCGTATGGAGTTTGAGATCAGCAGCGTCCGGGTACTGTTCTGAACAAAAGTAACACCCGTAACCTATATCGCCTTTAAAACGAATAGGCGTTGCATTTGAATATGTTATTACTTCTACAAAATTTTTTCGGTGCTTTTCTACTTCTTGCATGCCTTTTTCGTCGACTGTTTTTTTAGGAGTGCGACTCTTTTTTAGCGAGTTACTATTGATTTCCTTGACTTTTTTTGCTGTCTCTTCAGATTCGTTGATTATACCCTTTTGACCTACAAAGAAAAGTTTTCATTGTAGAACAATTTTTTTGTTAAAAACCTTCATTAAATTTGAAATTAAAAATATTGATTTTAACAACGACAGATAGAATTTTTTTTTGTGAGATAATGTACTTCAGTATAAAAAGGAATAAAATCAATTTATGAATTATTTTATATTTTCCAAACACAAGGCACAAAACACAGCGTTTTCTAAAAAATATTTCTCATAGCATAATTATCGAGTAAACATTTTATAAACTTTATTAACATTGGGTCAAGTAGTTTATTGGTACGTACTTCAAAATTCTTTTCCCAGTTTTCCCAGTGGATCACTACGACCACGCCCGCTACATTTTTGTTATCGGTTATCTCATTACTCTAACCACATTTAAATAATGGTACACTATTTAAATGACTTATATATGTCGAGATTTAAAGATTTTTCTTACACAGTAGAAACTCGATTATCTGGCCCTCAGTCATACGGATTCGCAATTATCCGTACTATCAACCGGGATAGTTATTTTTTGTTACATATGCACAAAACCAGCTTTTCTTTATACATTCGATTATCCGAATGACTACCGACAACAGTTAGTCAGGTTAATCGAATTTCTACTGTATTTTAGCTTAAGTCGACCAGTTTACTCGGTTATTAGTTATATGTAGGTTATTTTCAAAGCGAGGCGTGAAGTTCTGCCACCCAGATTCGGACGGTAATCCTTTTCACCTTTCTCCACTATATCATGGTCCAGTACTTCTTCATTGATATGCACTTTATTCTCAGGTGGATCACTTACAAAGAAATTATCAAGTTACCGCTGACGTGAATAACGTATCATGATCTTTCGTCGTAACAATTCTTTATCCTATTCAATATATATGAATAGATTCTTCAAGTTTTGAATTAAAGATCCAAAGTAAATTTAGTAAGTCACCTTATAATAGTTATAATATCAATTAATTTATAAGTATAATTTGTAAAAATTATGAATAAATCTATAATATTAATACGTTATAAAGCTGCATCTTTTACTACATGTGTCATATACACGATCACAATTTCAATAAAAAATAAACTTGGTTAATAGTTAATTTTAACGATCAACGGCTGTAATAGGTTTATGGAAATAAAATAAAAATATTTCAAATACAAAGATAATTTATTCGGAAATATTTGACACTATTAGTCAAAAAACTATCATAAGCGACCAATTTAACAAGAGAAGAATTATTCACGAGTATTTCATTTAACAAATATATTTTGTAAAGTTGTAAATAAAATAAAATTGATCGGGTTTAAAAAAAAGGAAGATGAAACATATATACATATTCAGATTAATCGGGTTTTTTTTGTATAAAAATAAAAGTGGTTGTAGAACAACCTAAAAAAATAATTAAAAGCTCGACACATAGCAATACCATTAAAACATAATAACGATATAAAGATACAACAAACGTTGCCTTTTTGGGAAATTCGATAGAATCTAAATATCGATTCGACGTGAGCCAAATCAATACTTTCGTCTACACCTACTTTATAAGAGCTACTCTTTCAAACAAAGATGGAGGGCAGTTTACGGCACTTTGATCTTGTGTTTCTTTCGCATATGAGACTTCCAACTGTACTTCTGTATGAACGCGTTTTCACAATATTCACATTTAAACTTTCTAACGTTGGCGTGAATCTTTAAGTGTTCTCGCAGAGTGTTCTTCCTCGCGTACGCCTTTTGACAGATGTCGCACTGGTAGGCTTTTAGCGGGTTGTGTTTCACCATGTGTTTGATGAGCTCCATCTTCGTGTAGAACTTCATCTCACACTCGGCGCAGGCGTGCGAGCACTCCGTGTGCGCACGCCGCGTGTGCCCCCGCAGGCGAGCGCGAGTGCTGAATACTTTGAGGCAAATATCACACTTCGCCGACATCGGTTCCGCCCCGTGTTCCTCGACCATATGGGAACGTTTCTTCGCGTAATTGGTAAACTTCTCCTGGCAATAGGGACACTTCTTTCTCTTATAATCTCCGTCGTGCACATACTTTTCATGATTGAGCTTTTTTCTATTCGTGTCAAAGATTTTTGGACATTGGCTGCAAGGGAAATCCCCTTTTTTATGTCTGTTGCTGTGATTTTGCAATGTTCTCTTATTGACAAATGGAGCATTACAAATTTCGCATATGTAGTTCTGATAGTGTACAGGCATATGCTCTTGAACTAATTTGAAGTGTTCAAAAGTCTTGGGGCACTGAACGCAATCGAAATTGTTGTGTATAAATCTAAAAGGAAGTATATGATTCGGTATGTCCTTGTTCATAATCTTCCCGTGAACCGCAGATAAATGGTCAAACAGAGCATCGAAGCTCTCGATATCGTTGTTACAAATGAGACAACGTAAGTCCGTAATATCTAGCTTCACCATGTACGAGTTCAGCCGTTGTCCTTCCATGAACGATGACTTGTCTATTTCGTCGTGCTCGTCTAGCACATGTTGTTTTAGTTCTGCCGGGAGGGGATATGTCTCTGGACATAGCGCGCACACATAGCTCGCACCATCGTGATACCTTATAGGCGTAGCGTTAGTGTTGAGTAGAATTGCACTGATATTCTGTAAATGTTTTTCCATTTCTAAAACTTTTTCTTTTTTGGTTTTTCTATCATTCCTTGGTAGTTTTGATTTATCCAATGGTTTTATTTCAATAGATAAAGGCTCTATTTTAACGATTGTTTGCATTTTTTTCGCAATTCTCTTCTGACTTCTCTCATAGTCGTTACATTCGTTGGACTCACTGTATACATTATATTCATTGTAGTCATTGAGTTCATCGTCAGAAGTAGGTTCCTGTTTGATCGTTATCTCAATAAATCTTGATTCAGTCTCGTCACCTACAAAGAAAAGCACTGAGTTAAAATTTTCATCTTGAGCACTGCTATCGCTATATTCAAAATTTCATGCTTTTCGTATATCACGGTAAATATTATCAATAAAATATTTATTAACAAAACTTGATAAATTATAATAACATTATTTTATAAATAGAAGTACAGAATAAATATTTACGCATTTGTAAAAATTATGCGATATGAACACTTTTAAGCCACTGAAATGGATTAAGCGATGGCGATTCTTAAATAAATATAACAGAAATAACAATTCCTAGCATTTTACTGTTCTACAGATAAAGCATTTTTTCTTACAATTATGATTAATTAGTAAAATATAATGTCAATTTCGGGTACAAAATAAAATTCAATGTGCACCAAAAGGATTTATTACATTTCATATACAGAATCTTACCACTAATTTGGCTTGTTCACTACATTTACAGGCATTGTAGTATTTTTTGAGATCCCATGATTTTTCTTCATATGTTTTCTTCTACTGTTTTGGGTTGCATATGCTTTTCCACAGAGGTCACATTTAAATTTTCTCTCAGTTGTATGTGTTGCCATGTAGTGTCCCAGCATGTGTCGTTTAATAAAGAAGCTCATACTACATACAGAACATTCGTAGGGTCTCTCCTTAAGATGAACACTCCTCATGTGCAACATTAAGTTCGATTTTAAATTAAATCTCCTATCACACATATCACATTTTATACCTTCAACATTATGCACTTGCATCATATGTCTAGTTTTCTGATAATAGTTTTTAAATCGCGCCTTACAAATTTGGCAAACGCTATCGCCAGCGATGCCTTTGTGTTCCGTATTGACGTGAGCCTTTTTCTTTGATTCAGCAGCAAAAATTTGACCACAATGTCGACAAGAGAAACTAGATTTCTTCTTTCCGTGCGTTGTTTCGTGCCTGTTCAGTCGGAAACTATTTACGAAACCCGCACCACAAATTGTACAAATGAAATTGCGGTAGTGCACATTCATGTGCTGCATCAACAGTTTCATGTTGTGAAATATATCTCCACAGAGACAACAGTTCATTGTCTGTTCTCTTGTGAGTTTAAATGGTTGGAAGTAGTCTGTAGTGCCTAAATAATACTTCTTATCATGCTCTTTCACCAAGTGTTCAGTTAAACTATTAATACTGTCCATATTTTGATCGCAAATTGTGCATTTTAGATCTACTATATCCAAAAAAGCTACAAAACTGCTAATGCCTGAGCCAGATTTATACGTAGGTTTTTCTTTGACATGATCGAAATGAGTGTGTTGTCTTAGAACATTGGGATCAGGATACGTTTTAAAGCAATACGCGCAGATATACCCCGCGTCATTTCTATCCTTGAAGGGTGTAACATTAGAATATTTAAGCAGCGTGGTCAAGTTATGCCACTGTTTCTGCATCTCGCGCAATTGCTTTTCGCGGTAAACTACTTTAGTTAAGACCTCACCCGCCCTGCTTTCCTCCTTAACTTTAGTCCCTTTTCGTTTTTTTCGGGCTCCGGTAAGGCCTATAAAAGAAAAATAATTTGTGACTGGCCGTTCACTTCAAATATATTGCAACTAAAATTTCGTTATAATATTACATAAAAGCTCCAAAATGTTCTAATATCGACCATGCATCACAACTTGATAGTATATATTCCTTTGTACTGCCGACAAAAAAAACATTACCACTTAACAAGACAACATGGAAAGTCAAATAAAAAAACCTTCAATAATCGTAAAGCATTTTATTTTTCTTAAATTTCTTAATAGTAATATTATAATCAAAAAATCATATTTCGAGATCGAAAAAAAATCATTGACATATCGCAATAGTAAAAACTTAATAATATAAAAATATCAGAAAAATCTACATAATGTATATATAGTGTATGATAGAAAATAAAAAAGTGATTAAATTTAAGAATCACCGACGAAGAGAACAAAATTAACGTTTTTATTTTGTACACACAACTATTTTTTATTTCAGACATAACGGCCCAACCGGCGGTCTAACACGGTGCGGGAGTACGGTAGTAACGTAATATTATCACCTTCATAATAAGAGGACTTATTTTCAATAGATAGAAGACCCTAAATGCATCTAAAAAAAATTTCTAGTAGTATAGTTTATTTGATCATTGGTTTGAATCAATAATAGCTCTTTTTCTTTATCGTTCTCTAGTTAAACCGTTGTGTATTTCTTTTACCTTGTAAATAGTAAATTTTGTAAGTTGTATATTTTCCAAATTGAAATAAGAATTGCGCTAATAGTGTCCACAATACTAAACGTGTGAAATTTGGAACTTACAAACTTTGTGCTCGCCCCTAAATTTTGAACATTCTTATTACTGGTATGGACTATATTTCAGAATCTATTGCTATTTAATTGCGAGGGCTAAATAAGAACTAAAAAATTCTCTCCCGTCTGTTTTTTAAGAAAAAATTGCAATAGAAAATTTTAAAAAAGCTCGTGTTAAATATTAACGAATGAATCTTTGATTTTTTCCATTTGTGCTTTCTTCTTATTTTCCGCCGCAATCTGTTTCAACGTCATTTCACGGTTATCAATCAAATGTTTGACATCGTCAAACTCTTTGAATATGTCCAAGTCGTCTTGGTGAAGGCGAATGTGACTTTTTAGGCTGCTCTTTTGCATGAAAGTCTTTTTACAGACTTCACATTGAAATCTTTTATCATCTTCGTGGACTTTCATATGTTCTTTAAGCGTTCTTGTCCTAGAGAAAGATTTGCCGCACACATCGCAGGCGCATACTTCAGCTCCCGTATGTCTCGTCATATGATCGACAAGACCGCGTTTAGAAAAGAATTTCGCATGACATTTATCACATAAGTAACTCCTCTGTTGTAAATGGTGGTGTTTTATATGTCGGCTCAGTTCAAACTTTTTCTTGTAAGTCTTATTGCACGCGTTACATGGATATACTACTGGCGCTTCGTTATGAACTTTGACCAAATGCTCGCTTCTTTCGTAGTAACTTACAAAAATTTCCGGACAATGTGGACATTTGTTCCTCAACCAACCGCCCGTGTGCACACCTTTCTCATGATTCCTCTTTTTAGTCAGAGATGTATAAGATTTGTCACAATAATCGCAAGGAAAATGACCCTGATAATGTGTCTTGCCGTGTTTCCTCAACGCTGCTATAGTTATATAGCCGGCGCCACATTTTTTACAACAATAATTTCGGTAATGGCTGCTCATGTGCAGATATAAATTTTTGAACGAAATATGAACAACTGAACATATTACACAAGTAAAATTATGACCGTCGTCTAATTTGAACGGTAAAATTATATCTTTAATATTTTTATGTATTGTTTTATTGTGTGCAGTGACCAAATGTTCTTTTAAGTCATTCAGATCTTTCATGTTAGTGTTGCACACTGTGCACCTCAAGTCAGTTATATCTAATTTAATGGGGTTGTAACTTAATTTGTAATCTAGCATCGAGTTCATTTTATCCTTTTCAGTCTGTTGCGCTGTGTGGGCACGAAGATCGTCGATATTTTGAAAATGTTTCGCGCAGTATAGACAAGAGAAACCTCTCATAGTTTTATCTCTGAAGGGGCTGGCGTTGGAATATTGCAGTATAGCTGATAGGTTCACTCTGTGCTCTATTCTTTCTGGCGTGGCGCTTACATCTGATTTCTTTTTCTTTTTCCTGCGCTTGGGCTCGTCGCCGTCCGTTCCTATAACAGAAACGAGCACATCTCAATTATCTTCATCTCTTCTTAAATAACGTTCTTATTCTTCGTGGACGGGCGAGCTCAGTTCTTGTACTTTTGTTTTAGGGGTTAAAATGGGTAATATATTGTCACTTAATTTGTTTAAAAAAACACTGTAAATAATTATTTCTTTCATATAATCTATGTAAATAAAAAAAAACACTGACACATTTATTATACTAAAAATAGCGTATTATGCCTCATATAAATTTAAATTTATTCTGCTTTACATGGAAATATTTGAAATAATCAATACGCATTAAAGTTCACAACGACAAAACAAAGAACAAAATATTTAATAACGAGACCTAAAAATACTTTTGTTACTCACATGTTGTCCTACAAGGTTCATTAAGAGATTCTGATCTTTAATTTATGTGTTAAAGATTCTGTTTTCACATCGCTAATTCGAGTTAATTCAAAAATGGTTTCTCTTCAACTTATTCTATATTTATACAATATTTAAAATCAACAAATTAAGTAATACTTTACTACACTTTGTAATTCGAGGGATGCTCTTATCTAAAAAAAAACCGGACAAGCGCGAGTCGGGTTCGCCCACTAAGGGTTCCGTATAAAAAATTGGAGCTGACGAGCTATTTCTAAAATTCAAGCTTAGCCCTTTTCATCTTATACCTCATTTGAACTAGCGGCTTTAATACCAAATTTTGGCCCCCTTTTAAGGCTATTATTTTTTAGGATTTAACCACAAATGTATATTTTTTAAGATTTGTTTCTGAACTTGTACTACCTGTAGGTAAATAATCTCTCTTTTTTCTGAACTAGTACTACCTGCAGATACTAGCTCCCAAATTTCATAATTCTAGGTCAACCGGAAGTACCTTATTAATTTTGATTCCCTTTATAGTATCGAAGTACGCGTTTATTGCGATATAAACGGCCATATGTATTGTTTTTGGTATATGTAGAAATACTTCTTTTTTTTCAGGAAATCATGAGGCCTTAGATCTGAGTATAGGGTTTGAATTCAAAATCTCCAAGTGTTCCTGAGATAACGGCTCTTGGCAGACAGATAGACAACAATGTCATCTTAAGGGTTTCTTTTTTCCTTAAAAGGTACGGAAAATTTTTTTATTTCTAAAAATTATAATAAAAATATAGTTTTTATAATAAATAATAATTTATCTTCTCTTTACATGACTGGTATATTATTTAATTACTTAACGCAATTTTTCAAGGAAAAACGTTAAAGCTAGTTATAAAATACTTTGTAAAGTTAAGTTCATTTAGGTAAAATAAATCCATCAGCGGCTAAAGTCTAATATATTCCATATAAATTAATTTATATTGTGCTAATAATGCAAAAACATGCAAATAAACTTTGCATTTGGCGTTATATTCAAGTTTTCAGTATTGCAGAAAAAAGTACCCCGAAATCTCATATAAAAAAAGAAATGCAAGTATATCCATTAGAATGGTTTTAATAACAAAAACATGAAGTGGTTGAACTGATTATGAATATTAATAATTATTATAAAAAAGATAACTTCGCGAAATGAAATAAAACAGTTAAAATTATGGCATTATTAGAGTCGATTATTTTTTTAAAAGTTAACTATGATGAGAAAATATATTAAAAATGGCTGAATGACTTTTAATGATTACTTAAAATATAAAAAAATAATACAGTTTAAACCACTATACCATCAAACGTACTTACCTCATCCTAAAAAACATTAATATATTAAGAAATCCATCTTCTTTCACATTTTGTACAGTTTAAAATTATTGAATTAATATGATCAGTAAATTTTTGAGGCGTCCGAAATAAAATAAAAATATACATTAAATTCGAGTAAACCTTAACTAAACAAAATCAATGAGTATAAAATTTAATTGTTTAAAAACGTTTATAATTTCGTTAATATAAGACTATAGACAAAACCAACACTGATAACAAAAACATGACAACATTACAAAATTTTAGATAAACCATATAATAAACAAAATAATACATGAATTTACTCTAAATTTAATGTATATATAAGTAGTTAAATATATTATATATATTTAAGTAGTTAAAAAAGTAAATGTCATTGTCTTACTTGATCTACACAATATAAAAATAAAGAAAAAAACAATGGAAAAGCTGGCATATTTTTAATTTATTTGTTTAACAATATATTATAAAAAATATACAAAATATGGGGTTGTATTTACATTATGTTTGGTAGTATATAATTTTAAAATAAAATAACAAATATAGTAAACGACAAATTTATTTGTAACATATAACTTGTAAATCGTAAAAATATGATGGCTTTGAATGGAGACTTCTAAAGAGTGAGTGTATTATTATTTTTTTACTGATATTTTTAATTATTTCATTCGATCGAAATACTTTAAATTGCTTTTAAAGAAAGTCTTTTATATGAATTTCAAAATAACCAAAGCCCCGAAATATATACCAAAGGTAGGATATTTGAGACTCGAAATGTAAAAGAAAAAAAAAAGGAAATTACATTCCTAGATAAACATAAATTTTTTTACATAAACCAAACATTTAAAATAAATTTATAAATGGTCTGTTTTCATGACTGAATGCAGCTTATCCTTTGCTTTTAAATGTAGCAGATTGATGTTGTGTTCAAGTGAGAATTTCTATTACATACCAAACAATTTATATAATAATATAACCAACATTAAAAAACTACCCAATAATCATAATCATAAAAAATAAAAACTCCTTATAATCTGTATTAACTGACATTTGCCATTTCCCGCGTAACAGTTGACAGTTCCCGCGTGAACACAACGCCAATTTGTCCAATAAATAATATGTCACTTACGTTTAGCCGAGGGCTCTACATCTGCGGTCTTCGTCTTTTTAGTTCTGGAAGTGGACGCTTTGGCTTGACGTTTCTTTGGCTTTTCATCTACTTTCTCCATTTTCAATGGCATTTCGTAATCTGGAAAAGGAATAAATATTATAAAAGTTTTCGTTTTTTTTTTATTTTTTAAATGGGTATAAAGTAATTGTATCGTGAGTTGAGGGTTCGGTTCCTACTGGGAGTGATGTAGAGAGTGATGAATTCATTTCTTTGTTCTAGTAACAACACTATATCTCTAGAATTCAGTTGCACTTGGGGAATGGAGTGTCTTAACATTAGGTCCTCTCTGCCTAGTTTGCTACATGCGGGATCTTGCCGGTTGTAGGTGTTATTCCAAATGTAATTTACTAGATATTCTGTAAATCTATTTAGAAAATAATATGGATAAATATCTTACTAAATAACAAATTTGGGTGATTATAATTTAAATTTACCAAAGGCAATTCAGTGTGAAACTCAGAACTTTTACAGACTACAAACTTACACACTACACAATAAAATAAAACCTCACTCAACAACAAAAAAAAATAACAAAAAGCTCACCATTTGCAGAAAAATCGTCCGACATATTGTGATCTGACTCTTCCCCTTCATCACGCACCGGTTCGATTTTTATGGGATTTGCTATAAGGTGAAAAATTAATTAATATCTTAGCAACATAAAGCAACAAAGTCAAATTTAAATAAGTTAACTATAGATGCGTTATAGAATGCGGATATTTCATTTTTGGTTTACGGGCTACAATTCGTCGATGGTACCTACTGATTAATTTTCTGAACGAGCTGTCTTATTGTAATACGAGGGGAGGTCCAGAAGTCCGTGGAATGGAGGGGATGGAGTGGGGATAGGGGGCGCTCGCTTAATGTCATACTACTTGGGGACTCATCATTAGTATATAAATGAATTGTGCTCAACTCGCACGCTCGAAACGCCATATATCAAGAGTTCAATTCAATTCTAGTATATAAATAGAGTTTCAGCCCTTTTGCGTCATCCGTTTACGAACACTCGCCTCCTAAATAGGTCTATCCGGAAGAAAACTGAAACTAACTAAGTGAACTAACTTTCAAATTCAAAATATTCTTTATTCAAATAAACTTATTGTAAGCAC
>FASU01039493.1:0-11515 GCA_001486225.1 Heliconius pardalinus sergestus
GCTAAGGAGAACAGGAAGTAGTTGCTTATGGTTTGCAATTGTTTGTCAATCTTGAAGCTTATCATGACCATGGAATTTCCGACGACGGTGAGAACTGATAGGACGCTGGCGATGATTGCGATGACGATCTTTTGGGCGAGGCTGAAGGGGCTGGCTGGTAGGTCGGGGCCGAGCGCCAGGTCAGACAGGTTGGCTGATTGGTTGAAAGCGATGAGCATGACGTCAACTCGAGCCCGCGGCCCCCGATCCGCCGCGGCTCGTTCGCCGACCGAGAGCGGATCCGTCTGGAACAAATGGAAACAACTTAAATATCAACATAGAATTTGTGATATGTTAATGTTCTAGCGTGCTGAATTTAATTATTTTTCTATTTAATTTTAGTTTCACGGTGTATCCCACACACAACAAGGTAAACGGAGGAAAGTTGGGACCTAGTGTTAAGATACTCCGTTCCCCATTAAGACACTTCTGAATACTATTACTACTCACTTCTCTTCATTTTACTTTTGTCGTACATAGTATTATTACATTAGTAATTACAGTACGGTCGACGAGTCGTGGCAGTAGCGCGAATTGATTGATTGATTCTAGAATTTTACTTAAAACGTGAACTAAAACTTAGAAAGTTGAATTGCCGTGAACATTATCACTGACTTGGCTAGTGACATTTTACTATCCTGATCACAAAATGCCGCAATATTGCATATAAAATAAATCAATATCTCCTAAAGAATTTAATAAACTTCCAGTGCCAAGCTTCACGGCTTTTCTAAAATTCATCATCAAACAACGAGCTTTCGACAAACACAAGGTTTATAACGTAGCTCTTTATTACGAAGATATTTTATGTATCGAACGATGTTTTTAACCCCTGGCCTCCTTTCGGTCCGAATTCAAGACAAGTGTAAAGTGGAACTCAACGCTGGGCTTTGTCTGCCAGGAGCAAGGAAATTTTTCTGGAGGGGGATCGCTGTATTCAGGATAAAGCATGAAACTTTATATAATTTTTATTTTTAAAATATATTATATATAGCAAAACTATTTTCATTCGGTTCTAGAATTTTATTTCGAAGGATATCCACATAAAAAAGAAATCGTTATAAATAAAACTTATAAGATAATATACTTGAAATGTAAGTTTTAACCAACATACAACACTACTGTAGTATGCGACCGCAGAAATTCATAATTAAGGCCGAAATTGCTTCACCCCATTCATAGCACGCTGCCTGCTTACTTTTGCTCTATATTACACTACATGTGTGTTAACGTGTGCTTACTGAATATATTACATTTTCAATATGATTGTACAGTTTGAGGCCGCTACGGCACAGTGGCACAAGTATGTGACTGTGGATTGGTGTGGGTTCAATTTCCACTCGGACGGAAATAATTCTTAAAGGCAAAAAGGCATTTCACCACTCAACACGAATTGCCTTCGATTCCCTCTCCATTACCAACTGTTCTTTCCCGTCCCAGCAAGACTCAATATGCAATGTCAAAATCGGACAGAAAGTAAAGAATAGATAATTTTGACACTTCGTTGTCTCTGTCTATTCTGCTACAGGAGAAAGAGAAAGGAGAAAGCGTAGATATGGTCTATATAATAAAAGACCACATCGTGGTGATGTAGAGAATTGTTATACTTTACAGACTTGTTGGATTCGATTCCAATGATTTCTTTTACGTTGTTTTTTTGCCTCAGTAATAAAATAATATTGTCTTAAATGGCAAATGGAACAACATTGTTTATTTTATTTGTTTATACAATGGGTAGATACATTTACCTAGCAGAGTAGGTAACTAGGGAACCGAGTATGATGATATTCCATTTCAGATTTTTCATGTACATTGGTAGAACTCAACACCGAGCTTTGTCTTTTTATGAAAATAAACATAAATCACTCACCCAAGAGGAAATCGAACTGGCACCACTATGCACAATATGACCACCATATTTACAATCAGACGCTGTGACACTGTACCATGACGAGTTCAACTATATCTTAAATCATATTTGATGTTTAAATTCAATAATAGCTTTATCAAAGTTCATTTTATTAGGGCTATATAGTGCAATTACATTAGTCGGTTCAGATGCTTTGGTGCGAACCATAATTAATTATAAGGCGAAGTTGGCCGCTTGCCAGCCACTGCCTTTGTGGCTAACGTAAGAAATATCATGAGATTGAGGTTTTTAATAGTTTTCGACAGTTTCAATATTTGTTTCGCTTTGAGTATAGATTTTATTACTTGTTTTGTTTTCTATCTACGTACTTAAAGGAATAAATAGCGGTCGTAGTGGAGAGGTACAAGACTTCCCGGTGTACCCCGCGTATAATAGTTTAAGCAGAGAGAAAGTTGTGTTAAGACACTATTTCCCACTTTCTGCACAATTTTCTAGATATGTGTGTTCAGTGGGGGAACTCAATATAGCGCTTTATCTTGTAAGTACAAAGAGGAAATGAGAATAATTAATATGCCCAAATTCGAATCGAACCTACAATCTGTGAACTGATGGTTTACCGTTGCACTTTGAAGGTCTTTAAAGTGGTGCATATGTATGTTATATTATTAATCTCTAGTAGGAGATACGAAAAAATTGAATAAATAATAACATTTGATTCCCTAAGTTTTAATATATTTCAATTATGCCATCACGGTAAGATTTTTATTAGAAACCATTTTACATTTAAGATAATAATCATTTGCGAGAGTCAAATGAACAATGGTTTCATTTAATTCTTAATAAAGGAACATCCTTTATATACGACGCGGACGTGGGCTGGACCGTTATTGAGATCGAGATCCAGATATAATTTTTTTGTATGTTGTTTTCTTTTGTTTTTAGTTTACATACATTTATGAAAAAAAATATGATTCTATGAAAATTGAAATTGGATAGTGGTTATTCTGTACTAATTTTGATCCCACTATTTATAATGATAATCCGCAAACAGCAGAGTAGGCAGAACAAAAAGAAGAGAGGGACAGACATTGCGTGTTCAGAGACAAAACTGAGCGCTACGCTTGTCTTCTGAGCACAGAGAGAAAAATAAAAATAATTCATTTCTCCGAATGGGAATTGAACCCACAATCGTGGTAGTTACAGTCGAACTACAAAACAAATAATAGGAATACAATTCTCTTCACTTAATTTTTTCTTGAAAAGTTTTAATACCAATCTAATTACTTACTTTAAGGTATTACAAGTTGTAATTTATTTGGATATTTTGGGTTTATAATCAATCTTTACAAATAACTGGCATTCAGTTTGTTTTACAAATGTAACTTTTTTACAAGGATTTTATACTGAATAAATTGTCTTTGTGTTCCAAGCGGGTTTGTTTTTACTTTCTTTTCAAACATCACTCAGCTGAGTGTGGGTTTCGAGGAGAACTAGCGAATTTTATTTGTTCTAAGGAAATTACTGTGAAATGTTTGGTTTAGAGATCCATTTAGATAATTTATTTTTTTAGTAATTTTGAATTATTTTCATTTCCTCGCCATGGTGATAAAACGAAACGCGGCGTTGAATTCCGCCACATAATACGCAATATTTTAAAAAATAGGTCACAACAATATTCCTTTTGCTTGTCCTTTTACAGGCTACAAAAAAAATAAACAAGACCAAGCTAAGAAAGGTATTTGTAATATGTTATTTTAATAACTCATTTGCAGCTCATTTGATATTTACTGGAAAGTAGGCGTAACAGAAATTAGGGTCACCTCATGTCACTGGCAGCCTACACAGCCAAATTTTATAGGTACTGCTCCCGCGCCACGGAAAACAAAAATAGAGCAACGACTCCACGATTCATAATATATACTAGCATTCTAACCGTGGCTTCGTCCGTTACACG
Organism: Heliconius pardalinus sergestus; assembly: GCA_001486225.1. Taxonomy (NCBI): domain Eukaryota; kingdom Metazoa; phylum Arthropoda; class Insecta; order Lepidoptera; family Nymphalidae; genus Heliconius; species Heliconius pardalinus. The sequence continues at coordinate 3,864 of FASU01039493.1, forward strand.
ATTATTAGTTTTTCGCTATTTCCCGTTTTAACCTTCAGTTGGTAGATTGAAAGTCCTAAACTTACTATGGTGAAAGGTTGCTTTTTAAAGAAAATGCTATAAGCAATGATAAGCGCGTCCGTAGTTTAGTGTAGAATGTTTAAAAAACAAACTTCTATAGCGAGACAAAACGTAGCGTTAAATTTGGTCAAGAATTTCAAATGAGAAATAAAAATAACATAGTGACTTGACATTAAGTTTTACCGGAAGCGAAATTATAGCTATATTTCTATAGTACCAACTATATAAAGAGATATTATTGTCCAAAATTCAAACATTCTCCCATATTCTAGTTTTCATTTCATTTTCATATAATATTTCACCTCCCGTTTGTAGTGTCGTTCATTATAATATGCATTCGGAGTAAAAATTATTTATAAAAATCTGTATTCAATAGTAGTTTACGATATTCCAATATGAAATATTAAATCAGAATAACGAGAGATTTTAATTTAACTCTACTTTTATTTATTTAAAACCTTATAATATTGTTATCCCTTTTTAATTATTTTTATATATCAAGGAAACCAAAATAATTAATTATGATTATATTCATTTTCCTGTTTTGGTAGAAAAGCGCGGCGTTGAGTTCCGCCAATCAACACACAATGTCTCGAAAATTGTGCGGTGCGTGGGGAACAAAGTGTCTCAATACAATTTCCATCTCCTTGCCCATCCTCCTATGTTTTTTACAAATCTTTTATAATCTAAAGCTACTTTTCGGAATTAAACACCGTGTTTTATCTGGTTTTATAGGAATTTTTCGCCAATTGTAGGTATTTAAAGAAAAATGTGCATGCAAAAGCTCCTTCTGTTAAGAAATTTGACACGTTTACATACCAATACGAATGGCATTCAAACGGCATGTCACTATCGGTCTGCATAACTTGCATTGCTGTCATATCAACGTATCTAATATTGTAGTATGTACATATATAGTATATACATACGAGTTTCTAACTTTCCATTATATAGTAATCATCGTTGTCATAGAAAAATAACAGAGTATTTTAATAGTTTTAAAAATTCATTAAAATCACACACATATAAAAAGGTAGACAGAGGGAACCTGAGAACTTAGTGGTAAGACACTCGGTTTCCATTAAAACATTTTTGCTCCCCATTTGCCTTGTTGCGAAAGCGAGGTAATGAAGTCAATAAATATTTCATTTCCTCGAGCAAGAATCGAACCCACAACGTAGTCGTAGTCCCCTGCGCCACGATTGGCATCTGACTGACATTGAACTGACATTTTGACACAAAGAAAGGAAATAACAAAAAGAAACTATTGAGTCCATCTCTACTCTAAAGCATAATAATGAAGAAGGGACTTCTATTGTCCATACTATATTGTATAGACATGCAACGTAAGATTGACATATCCTGTTTACAAAGTCAACAGAACTTTGTATTGTTTATAGCTCTAACTCAGACTATAAAATTTTATAGACAATTTACTTTTATAGGTAAAAATTTCATACTCTTAGTGATTCTACTTGGTCTTTTTAAAAAAAAATGAGTAGACTGAGTCTTTCAATAGCTTACCCTCTCTTCTGTGACCTAACATCACGTTATTCTCTATTTTCCACTGTATTTTAAAAGTCTGCCAAAACTCTACCCTCGGAACAAATAAAAATATTGTAAATAAGATAAGAACCTACGATATTGCCTATAATATATGTATGCTTACTTAAACATACTTATTTGAATGACATAAATAGACATATTTCAACAATCTTTTTGAGTTAACAAAATCAAAGAAATTAAGATAATGAAATTAAGATAATGTATATGAAATGCAAAATGAAACTTTATTAGCTAATAAATAGTTTACAATTAGGTTACAGTGACAGTATGAACCAGTGTACACAATTCATATCTCGCTGTAGGAAAATGAATCTTATTATTTAATATTAAAGTCGAAAATGCTAGCTAAATAGTAGGGAAATTTCAAACAATTTCTGCTTTCAAAGCAATGTTTGTTCTTTCAGTACTATGATGTAATATTAAAAATAATTGGATCTATTATAAAAATGCTTTTAAGGAATATTGAAAAAAAATATGAATTACAAATATTTATTTTAGTGATGCTATAAATTAAGTTACATACTTTTTTTGTAAAAGAAATCATAGAAAGAAAGAGGCCGAGAGTGTAGTTTACTTTCGTTTTTCCTTTATTTAAACACCACATTGGCTACCGGAGCAGGATTACCGGGGCGTTGGCAGTTTAGAACAGTCGCCTAATATTATAATTGTGCAAGTTTGTAAAGATGGATGTTTGTTTCATTTTTACGCAAAAACTACTAAACGGATATAGAAGAAATTTTACAATAATATAGCTGATACGTCAGAACAACATTATTTATTTGAACATTTTGTATAACATGGCTATAACAATAACCTTAAGTTTACGTCACTAGTACAATAATATATATAAATATAGGCTTAATAGGAAATTTGAATCCAAAATCTACAGATACTTTTTCCAAGCTTATTTTTTTAATATAACTTGTACTATAAATTTAATATATGACTTAGCAGCATAGCTATATTAGTGAAATTAGGTCGGTGTGTCATGTTACGATGTCAAAGATCGATTGAGAGCATTCGCCCGGATAAAAATATATTTAAATATTGTAAAAAAGCATTGGAGGCTGTCAACGCCACGACGTCTGTCTTTAAACGTGACGTTTGCGAGTTCGATTCCCACAAGAAATGATAACAAATCGTAGCGCTGCGTTGGGTTTCGCCATTCAACAAGCAATGTCTCGAAAGTTGGGCGGAAAATAGGCAGTGGAATGTTTTAACAATAGATTCCCTCAGCCGTCCTACTATATGGGAAATACAGATCGAAACTAAAAAAAGCACTACAAAGAATATCAGTAGAATTGCTGTCTTTTCACATACGTATGTAGGTGTACCTATATGAATATTTCGACACATTCAGTGTGACATACTTTTATAATATTAAAGAACTTTGCATCTTTCAATAGAATTTTAAATAAAAATATTATATAAATAGAGAATATATGAATGGAATATTTTGAGGCGGAAATTGGGTCGGCGTGTCGTGTTGTGCTGTCAAGATCGATCAAGCTAATATTATGTGAAAGATTTTTTCTCAAAATGTATTGTTATAGAAGTAAATGGTTTAATATATTTATTAAAGCGATAGTTGTGGATTCGATAGCTACTCGAGGGAACAAATTGTTCTTTGTGCGCGGTGTTGAGATCCGCTAAAGCTAAGCTTTATGTATTTTGGAGGCTGAGGTGACAGGCTGAGTGACTTTTAATGACTACTAAGATGCTAATGCTTTCTTTAACTCTACATACATTATTTATATTAAGATAAATTTTTGAAATTTTAGACAAACGGTGACAGGCTGAGAAAAAATCCGATTTTATAATATCACAAATTATCAATATTATTTTAATTATAACCTAAAAGCAAAAGCTTTCCCACTATATCCAAGTTTTTCAATTAAATTCACTTTAACTGTCAAACAAGAGAAAAACCCAAGTAAATTTAAACTTTAGCTCACGTAAATGTGTTATGTGAGTGACCTGAATCGTATTAGAAGTGCAATGTAGGCGGCGTAGTCGAGGTGCTACGTGTTACGTGCTACGGTTTTCGTAGACCTCGTAGCGATTATGAGATTTCACAAACATGCTTGTTAAGAACTTTATTTGAAATAAAATTTAATTTTTCGTTTTATTTAATAAATGTTGATATTTTATAAAAAAAAAGTCTTTAAATATTCTTATATATAAAAATAATGACACAAATCACTTTCAGTTAGCATTGTTTTAAGTTTCTAAAAAAAAGATATATTAGCATTATTAGTTCATTAAACTATTTCGAATTAAGATTAAATTCAGTAAATTTCATTTAAGAAACTTTACTAGAATAATATAAGAAAATATTTTTTTTTTAATTGAAAACAAAAAAAGGAATTTTTAATATTTTTCCATAGATACATGGCACAAATTGTAAATTAAAATTAAAAACCAACATTAAAACGGATACTATATCTATTTCAAAATAATAAACAAATCCAAAGTTAGAAACAAGAAAATAAACTGTGGAACTAGCGTAGCAAAGTTTATTTCCTTATTTCATTCAACTGATTTATTTTGCAAACTCTTTGACCACACCGAGAAATGTCTTTTACGTTTGTATGCATTATTCCTTTGGAGGAATCGCTAAATAATAAAATACTCGTAGACATTTATGTTGCTGACACGAATTGTTTGAATCAAGAATAATTTCGATTATATATTGTAATTTATAAAAATATGTATAAAAAATTATATAAGATATATTTTATTTACATTTTTAAGGTATTAGAAACCTTATGTAGCTTTTTAAAAATTTTAACTAAAAAAATCCTATCATTTTCCCCAACTACCTTCGATGATATCAGGGTAAGCAGTGAGAGTCTATTGTTACGATACTCCATTCCTCACTCTTTTCTCCCAATTTATGAGACATTGCGTGTTACGTGGTAAAGCTTAACTTTTCCCCAACTATCACGTTTAAAATCAGATGTAGGGCTGCTACGCCACAACGTTTTCTCTGTCTAATCAGCTATAATTTACAAAATAACTTTAAATGAAGTCATTAAAATAACTTCGTTGTATATCTTTCTTTGGAAGAATTCCTCTGTCACGAAATTTGGAGAGTTTGTCAATTAAAGATAAACGGTCCGATTAAGTAAGGTCGTTAATCCCACAGCGCGTGTAATGACTGAATTCAATAAACGAATTTGATACAAAGGATTACTCCGAAACAGAAATTGTATAATGGAGAATATTGTTAATAATATAATCTTGTATAGAGTGACTTGATATTCTTTAATTTCTTAATATTTTTTAGTATGAAATTTGTTAAATAACTAGTAGCAAGTAGTAATCTTGTAGCTTCACGCTTTATCTATGGCTGAGCAGGCGGTGGAAACGTAGTGTTGAGAAATGTCATTTCTCATTTTCCACTTGTTGGACTTATGGCTGTAGATATTAAGCCCAAAACCGTCGCTTTCACAGTCAGACGTACCGACTATAAAAACTATATTATTCACTATAATTTATCACTAAATAGAATGTAAGCATGTAAAAAAAACTAAATAAACAGAGGGAAAGTTTGCAAAAAATGATAAATGTCTCGAATCGCGTCGTGACCTCGACCACCGTGACCCAATTTCGCGGCGGGCATTCCCTAGGCGGTGCGGCGAGGTGCACACGTGATGTGACTGGCGGCGTTTTGTCAGCGCTCACTTCTTTTGAGAGATGAGTATAAGAAATCGACCGTGAAATGCCAATTTGGTGTTTGTTTGTAAATGTGTTTTAAAATGTGTGGTTTTGTCATTTTATTGTATATATTTTTAGATTAACCAAAATGCAACTTCATGCTTTATCCCGCATTTAGCAGAGTAAGGAGAGAAAACTTGTGGTAAGCGTTAAGGCACTTTGTTCTTCACTTTTCGCTGTTTTTATTAGATATTGAACATCGACCCTTGTATTGTTACAATGAAATGAAAGTAATTAATCCCCCTGTAGGATTTGAATCTGTCCCACTGTACTACGACAGCCCCTTTTTTATAATACTTTATTCTTAAGCATGTACTATATGGACATAATTTAATTATTGTGATAATTATAATTATTACAATAAATAAATTATTTCCACATAGAGGCCAAAAAAACGATTATTATAACACTAAGTAGAAATTCAATTAATAATTCCACAAATAAATCTCTAACACTTTACAATCGTAACTGTAACTGTCTCAACAATAATAATCTTTCACATATATTAAAAATGTTTGTTTTATGCAATATATATAAAAACAAAATTCAAAAAGGCTTTTTTATATAAAAATTTAATCTCAAATAATATATTTGGGCACTAAAATTGGCATCGGAAACTACTTTCACGGGCATTTGACCGAATCGTCGAGCATTGTGACCTAATTTCCGAGCGGACATTCCCCAGCGAGGTGCACACGTAGCGACTCACAGCGACAGTTTGTAGGTAGCGATCACGTCTCGAGGGATTGAATACGAAATCATATTACATTAATATTTCATATTGATCTGCCACCTCGTGTAGAGGTTGTGTGTTTTGGATTTTTAAGCATAATGTATTTTTATTATTCAAGATAATAAATATTAGTTTGGAAGTAGTATATGTATATGATGTACATAGTGTTTGTTGGTGGTTTATTAATGTTTATATAACCATAAACGTGAAAATATGGCTAAAACATCATAAAAATGGCACTTTGATAATAATATCACTTCAATTTTTTTTCACGTTTGTAATAATAATACTTCTTTTTAAAAAGAAGTTCTGATAAGTAATGATGTGGCATTTATCTACAATGTAAAATATATTAATTCAAATTAGTTTGTTATCATTTTAAATATAAAAATACAATGCAAATAATATAAGAATTTGTTCTTATAAAAAGAGTTAAATAAAAAATATATAAATGATACAGGTAAACTTAAAATTATCATCCTTGAGAAAACCCACAAAGAGTTATAAATAAAAAAACAAAAACAATTATAATTTTTTGCAGAAACATTTTGCCGCTGCGAATTAAACGTGAGTGAGCACTAGACCTTAGTTACTTATTAAAGACCTCGACAGCGTTCTCTGCGTTAAACAAAGTGCTCTCGTGTTAGATTTACGTTAAGACGTTTTTCTTTTAGATGCTTCTTGTTTCTAAAAAATATTATTGAATATGTTTCTTTTTCTTTGTTTCAAAAAATTTATAAGCTTTTTTATGAAGTAAACAGGTAAAGAATACCTAATATCACAACGGATAGTCTTGAATCGAGACATTACCTGTTTGTTGAGTAGCAGAACTTAATGCCTCCCGATACTAAGGAGGCAATGAAAAAATATTTGAATTTAATAATTTTCCCGAACGAATATCAACCAACCATCGTGTATAGAGTCAGACGTCCCAATACGCTACGTTAGCCTTAAAAAAAGTTCCTTGAGCTCACTTAGAAATATATACATATATACAAATATTTTATGTTAGGTTAACGCTGTATAGTGCATATAGCATAGGCAGATGCAGACCTGATGTTAAGACACTCCGTTCTCATTAAGACACTTCCGTTCCCCACTTTCCACCGAATGCTGTACGCATTACGTGTCGAGTGTGAAAAGGAGTGTCCTAACAATAGGTTCCCAGGTTCCCTCGACCTACTCTGTGTTATACAGGGTGTAGCAGTAGAAGCTTAAAAAAAAACACCACGTAACATACACAAAACAAATATAAAAGTTCAATTTCATACAATTCGTACCTTTGCTTTAGTATTGTAAACAATATCAATCACTCTCTTTATTACTGTTGTTTACTCGCAACTGCTATTGAAAGAATAAATCAAGAAGAGGAAAATTGTTTAGCTGCGACATATATACTCGAAAATTGGAAAAAAAACAGTCAGTGTTTAAGGCTAGCAGAAAAATCTTTTAAAAAAATACTTATATGTCGGCGTGGGTGATAATTTACTTAAATATTGGGAATAAATTCATAATTAGTTAATTAATTACAAAAGATATTTAACGGGTAAAATTAGAAATAACATTTAGAGTT
>FASU01039555.1:0-12010 GCA_001486225.1 Heliconius pardalinus sergestus
TTAGTTGGCAGCTATCCTGCATTAGATTCAATAGACATTAATTCCATACATGTTTGTCCTCTAAGTATTCTTGAACAGTGTAATAAGCTTTACTTGTCAGAATTTTTTTTACTGATATTTTAATTTTGGAAGTGGCAAATCTAGAATACTGTATGAATATTGTATAAACATTCCTGGGTGGAAATCATATCTACTACCATACAAGGAAGAATTCACATATGTTATACTAAATAAATACAAAATTCTCATGTCTCCATTCACGTTGATTACAGATATAAAATGTACATTTTAATAGAAAAAAGCAATAGCACGAACGCATTGCAGTAAACTTAAAATTTAAAACACACTTTAGCTGCACAATTTTGCTTAATTTCGTATTTTTTTCTATCAATGGTATAAATGAGAGATGTTATTTATATATACTATTTTATTAGTTCTTCAAAGATGAATTTTGCAAATTTTGCATTATTCCCCACTTTACTCAGTGACCTAGCACTAGAGTCCCTCTGCCTACCCTGCCATATTATGAGGAATAAGTAATTCCCTCTGCTTACTCTCCTATCTGCAGCATTAAGCGTAAAGTTAAAAAATCTGCGTGTATTTTTAAAATTTAAAATGTATTAAATTTTAAAATGTATTATACACTATACACTATACATACACATTATACATTTTAAAATTTTCTAACTATCCGCCGTAATAGCCGTGCTATCCGGAGAAACAGTAAATATTTTCTATTATCATATACTATATAGTTTGATTAAACCACGCTAGGGAAAATATTTGGAGTTAGGCTTTAAAGTAATTATAAGAACGTCGACAATTACTTATTACTAGATGTTTATGTTGTTAATTGAATCATTTTCAATGTTTTACACTCACACCACTGCGCTACAACAGCCTCAAATATAATTTAAAAATGTAATATTACAACGTTTTTCGTAACAATAATCCCAGATGACAGGCGAGACATTCTTCATTAAGTTCGGATAGGCCGATAACAAGCGCTTTGTAAGAGATAGGTACCCACTGTTAATGATCGCAGTTTTCCGTACGGAAATTAAACAATGAAAAATTAAGTGCCCGCCTCTCCTGATCCCGGATAAATCTCAACTTTGATTACGTTAATCTTAATAACTTTGTTAAAACAGATACTTAATTATGTATGGACTTGTACAAGTTGATTCCTTGTATTCCCTATAGATCGCGTATAAAGCTGATAAAGCTAGTTCATAATATTATATACATTAAAGAAAGTACCTATTATCTGTTTTTCTAGTCTCATGCATTTTTCATACCACGGTAGGTAGAGGTAACCTAATAAGCTAATAAGTAGAGGAACCTCAGAGGTTCCCTCTGTCTACTATGTGTTAGGATTTTCATTACCATTAAAACTCTTTCGTTTCCCACAGAAATTCGGAAGTCATTGCGTATTGAGTTGTTTAACTAAACGCCGCGCTTTGCCTCTTTAACACCACAAACGAAAATATTAAATATTTCATTTCTTCGAGTGGTAAATGAACCTATAACCTGTCACGTTTATAGGCGCACGCTTGTGCTCCGCCACGACTGCCATCAAATCGAGTAAGATAAACAAAGAAATCTTAGTACTAATACCACAGCCTAGTATTTTATAATGGCAAACATAAAATTTGAGCACAAAATAAGCTATTTAGGTGTAGCTTTTAAACTTTTATGAACACGCTGTAGTTATCAAATGTAATTGGCGCACCGCAGCTATCACGTTGTAGCTTAGTTTGATAAAATTTCATATACAAAAGTTCTAAACAAAGCATTCTTGTGCACATTGAGGTATCGATGTGCGGAGGAATGCTTTTTGCTCGTCATCAAATAACATTATAACTCCACCTCATATTAAAATGACAAAATTCTACAGCCATATATTATATGTATAACTTTTGTTACAGCTTCACACAGCGCATACGAGAGCAAGCGGAACCGGGGAAAATAGTGGTAAGACACTCCGTTCTCATTAAGACACTTCGATTGCCCGCTTTTCGCCCGATTCTTGAGACATTACCCTTTGATTGGCGGAGCTCAAAGCCATATTTTGTCTCTTTACCAGAGCGAAGATATCACAATATTAAATAGGTATTTCACTCCCCCGCATGCGGATTGAACCCACAACGCAGTCAATTTATATGCTTAACAGCATTCAACATAAAATTCACATGACAATTTCATTCATATTTATCTTCATCATCATCATCTCTGCGTTGAGTTACCCTACGTAATATCGCAAAATTTAGACGCATAATAGGGAACGGGACATCTTAGCACTAGAGGGACACCTCTGCGTACCCTGCGAGAATTATGCGGGATGCAGCTTCTAAATCTAAATCATTTATAGAGTGTAAAGCTAATAACATATTTATGTTAACTTTATTATTACTCGTATATACAATAGGCAGGCAGACTTGTAATGTAACTAACACACTAACGACAATGGAAGAAATATTAAATTTTCTCGAATACGCTGTAGTGTTAAACAAAGCGAAGTTTACAAGAAATATAGAAAGCTACGAAGTTATAAACTAACTTAACTAAACTGAACTACAGTCAAATTGATTGACACCACATCTAACACAGATGTATCAAAGACATGATATGAAGTAAGATTTAATTACCGAAGTTGGTACCCTTTAAATATTGTCTTCATCAAGATCTCGCCCGAAGAGTTTGAGCCGTTTTATTTGAAAAGTTTCAATGTAATTTGGAAAAGTTAGTTAGCCCATTAACAGTTACATTTATGATCGTCGCCTCACGTCGGTGCGCGGGTCGTGGCGGGTCGGGGGGTGTCGGTCTCTAGATTATTGTTTGTCTCAAAATATTTCATTTTAAAGCTCAAAGTTTCGGTGTCTTCTCGAATGTGAGAGTCAAATTTAGCTTATATTATTTACTTAATTCTTCCGACATATGAATTTTGATTACAATTAACTATTTTTACTGCTAAGCAAATCATACACAAAATTATATCTATTTATATGCCGTGAGAGGCCGTCGTCAAGCATGTAAACGTGAAAGGTTGTGAGTTTGATCCCCACTCGAGGAAATAAAATATTGTCTCAAAATTTATTTTATATTATATGTAAAAATAAGCAAAAAATAAAAAAAAAACTAAAAATTGTTCATGAAGTACAATATAAAAAAAATATCTTGAAAAATCTTGATTTGTGATCAATTTATAAGTACTTCATACCTTGGCATATAATAGTAATGATCTGTATGAGGCTGATAGCAAAACTCCTGAACGGTCCGCGTTTCCCACTCATGGTGACATCTGGTCTTCTCACTTACAGAGGTCCCATCGAATCATGTCTTCATATGGGTTCATCTGTAACAATATAGAAGAGATATTTATTAGAAAAAATCTTGTTGTATGTCACTTTTCTTTTCCGCATATTGGCTTATTTTCCGTTTGGCGACAACCTAGTCCCAATTTTACGATTGATGTCCTGAATTCCATAGTATCGTATCGTAAAAAACATAAGAACCGGAGGGCATGCATGAAGAGGTGATGACAGTTGACAAGGCGAAAAAGATATGCGGAGATCTTAGCGTTTGGAGCTCCGTTCTCTCTAGCTACGCCGCTACGGACTTGAAGCTAAAATAGAATCCCGAATTTGGTAGTAAAGTTGGCGACGGAGAGTTCTATCACTCAACACACAAACCGACATTATGTGTTAAATGTGTGTTATGTGTCAAGTGAATTCATGTCACAGCGGGAAATTGAAAATAATTTTAAATATTAAGATCTATATTTACTATTACCCACCCACAACCATCACATATGTAGGTACATTCAAATATTTCTCAACTTCACTGCCACTGCTACAAGTAATATAACACTGAATAAATTTCCCAGCAGTTACTTCATATTAATAATCCCCAAATTCTCTCGACTGTCCTTCCTAATATAATAATAATCGTTATTTAGATACGAGCACAAGATGCTACTAATGTTCTAATTTCGTAATTAGCTTCGGCAAATGAATTTATGGAGCTCTATACTAGTCTGTTGGAATCCACTTCAAGGACTCGATGTAGGTGCAAATATGAAATAATACATTTATATACGCCGTGGCGCAGCTGCACAAGCATGCGACTGCTGTAGGTTCTATTCCCTTTCGGTAAATGAACTATTTATTATTGTAATTTATTTGCTTTGGTAATAAGGTAAAGCGCGGCGTTGAACTCCCTAACTCAACACGTAAAGTCTGGATAATTTGGTGGAAAGTAGAAAATGTAAATGTTTTAATGGGAACGGAGTATCTTCTAATAGATTCCCAAGTTCCTTCTGCCTCCCTGTCATGTAGGGGTACACTGTGGAACAAAAAAATGTTTTTACTCAATTTTGTAGGATGGAGTGTGTGGTTTGGTAAAAATCACCCCATTGTGCATATTTTTGAGAAATAAACCTAATGAGTAATTGAAAAAGCGAAATGCATTTACATAGTTAGGAACTTTCTGGTACTTTCATTAATTATAACAAAGAAATTGACTGTATCTGGATTTTAAAACCTGTCTATACAAACAAAAAGACAATTCCTTTACAACGTCCACAGTAACAACAAAAGTTGTTCCCCTTCAGCCCGGTTATGACACTAACAAGTGAATACCAGGCAGGAGGCAGTCAATTTGCGGCACCGATTGCCCTTCGACCGCCAGAACTCAGTACAAAGACTTGTTAAGTAGCCTCAAACGATTCATCTGGACCCGCGACGGACGACGGCACAAAGCCGTGTTAGATGGTACAAGTAGAGAAACGTCAATAATGAATATGTGCTTTATCTTCTTTTTTATATTATTTGTAACTGTCGTTGCGCAGGGGCACTAGCGTGCGACTGCGCGTGCCATTTAACAGTAGTAGAAGAATTGGAATGAAGCGGGATTTGAACCCGCGTTTTTTTTAATCGTCTAGGAGTTATGACCACTAAACCATACGTTCTTATCAATTTACATTAAAATTTGCATGTACTTGAAACAACTTTTTATGTTATACCTGAGAGATGCTGCGTTTAAAGCCTGTTACATTATTTTTTATACATTTCTATAAAACGTATTTTTCTTTCCATAAATTTCTTAAATATTTCCGAATGGAAATAAAACACGTATTCATTTTCTTAATAACTACAATAATCCACAAAATGTATATAGCCACAATAAAACACATACGAGTATATACATAGCGAAAGCTTAGTCTAAAAGCTTAATAAATAAAGCAAGCTTTTGAAACACGCTAGCTTCTATCACTTAACGAAGAATACGTCCAAAGGCGACCACTCTCCGTGCCTTGAAACTTGATTTACCCCAAGATCAAATTCAATTGTGTCAAACGAGAAATTGACTAAAAATTCTACTGTAGCCACTGTCATATTACGCACGTTTTTATTTAAATTTACAGCTGTTGAGGATGTGAATGTTTTTTGGATTATTTTTTTAATAACTCTGCTAATCCCAATGTTAAAGGTATATTATATTTATAAATAATTAAGGATTTTTTTAACATGCATTTTTTTATAACAACATTTTTTTTCAATATTATAGGTTAATATTCGAGACACTGCGTGTTGAGAGACGTAACTCAATGCCACCTTTAGTCTGTTTATGCTCGGATATGATAATTATTCTGACATACCTAATCCCCTCAATTGGGAACTGCCCCATTATCCTCTTGCTTACAGTCACACACTACAGCTTAAGGCCAGCTTAAATTAGTAGAATATCGCGCTTACTAAATAAAAACATGTGTGAACGTAAAAGGACATTCATTTATATCAATTTTTAATAGAAATCAAATGGTGAAATGAAATTTCATATCATTAAAAATTAATTTCTTCTATGTAATGCTTAATGGTTTCAATTAAAACATTTTAAAAATACGACGCTGCAGGTAACGCTTATAAATAAATCTATTTACATAAAAGCTTGCAACTCACTAATTTTACAATATTTAAACGCCAAATAGACGAGCGAAATGGCTTAATTACTTGAAAAAACAAATTTAAACTTAAACATGGGATATTAGAGTATAGAGTGTTACGCAAAAAGCAATCCTATTTTTTAACAATAAAGCTCAATGTCCTGTAAGTATTAAAGAAACGGGAGTTCCCAACGTGGATTTTTAGCAAAATGGGTCTTTTCGGAGCTACTTAAACTCAAAAAGTCCAAAAAAGGCCTAAAGTATAACAGTATAAAGATGAATTAGAGCCGGACATCGTCCGCCTCGGGGCGAGCCACGGCGACCGTCCATTTACAATTCTATTACGCAGTAACACGTTTCCATTTCCTTTGCGGATCTGGAACAAATGGATAAATTTTACAAAATATTCGCAAAAAAAATTGTTTTTATCGTTGTTTGTTCAATGCTCGGAATTATATTAGATCTAATGTTCAACATTGGCCCGGCCGCCACCGCCGGCGGAATTGTCAATGTTTCTGGATAATTCGGGCTTTGTGTTGGGCGACCGTTTACTTTGCTATATGGAATAATAAATCGTCGGTTTTTCTGTGAACAAACAAACAAACCGTCCGTGAGACGTTGTTTGTAATTTATGTTTATCTTGCAAGAGATTGTGGGTTTAGTATAAAGTGGTTTGAAGTGGAAGATTTGTGGAAGTTCTAAAGGAAATATGAAAATAAACTAGAGTTCCTACAAAAGTTTTTTATAAAAAACATACCTACATTTTGAGACCTATATCCTGAATAATTTTCTTTTATCAAAAAAATATTATTTTTTAAGGTAGGTAATATACAAGCCCTCTAACTCGCCGTAGCTCGATGATAACTTACGGCTTAATCGGGTAGTGAGTCGGCATCCATTGTAATATTACTTTTAGTCTATTATAAGTGAGTTGTAAGTAAGAAAAAATCCTACTCATACGAACGAAGTTGCGAACTCTGAGAGTTTCAAATATTTTCAATATTCAAACTATAAATGTTGAATTTTTGTACAGTCCTCCACATTATTTACATAAGAGTTTCGACGCTCAGCGTCGAGTGTACTTCTGCAATTGTGGTATAAAGTTGTGTGATATTCAAGTTTCAAGATCTGATTCAAGATCCTTCAGAAAAGCACTCATTTCCAGTCTATTATAAACGCATACATAACGAAACATTGTAGGTGATATTTATTACGCCGCAGCTCGCGCGAAGCAAGGTGTCTAGGCACTCCGTTCCTTAGTTTCGCCCAAATTCGTTATCACGTGTTGAACGACGAAACTTAACAATGCATTTTGTCATGTTAGCAGATCGAAACCAACAACCGAAATTGGTAAAAAAAATCACTTGCAGAGTGAATTTTCAATTTGCAATTGTATATAAAAAATATATATATTTTGCGCTAAATGCAAATATTATTAAAAAAGATGACGATTTCAGGGTTTTGTATCTAAACAAAATGCAATCTTTTGTTTATCTGTCCATTTTGTATGAGACTGTTTCCTGTATATCATACATCGTACCATCGGCAAGACCGACTCGCACTTGCCCGAAGTTTTTTTATTTGACTAAAAATCTAAAAATCCAATTCAAAATAATGACACAACCAGACACTTAACTACGAATCAGAGTTAGTCATCCAAATATAGAAATAGCTGTAAGTTATAATAAACTGGTAAACTTTAGTTCGGCTCACTTTAATGAATCAAATGATTCCTTGTCACTTCCGGGTAACGAGCGGTCGCGGTCGCGGTCAATACACCTCGGTGATTTGTTGGTAAGTTCAAGTTTCAAATTTGACGTTAGGAATGACAGCGTATAAATAATTAAATATTATGCAAATATAAGTGATTTTACCTTGTATTTTATTTAATTTGATAAAGATAAGGGTAGTTATTTATAACAATTTTAAAATGTTATTCCACACTTTTTTTCTAAAAAGTAAGGGTAGTAATTATTTTAACCCGAAGAGTTATGACAGGGGTACAAGCGTAGAACAAAAACGCAATATGCTGTGGGTTCAATTCCCAGTCCCGGAAATTAAATATTTAATATTATCATGCCCTCGCTTTGGTAACAAGGTAAAGCTGATTTGACGTTGAGTTGACTCAACACGCAAAGCCTCCAGAATTGGGTGGAAAGTGGGAAACGGAAATATTTTAATGAGAATGGAGTGTCTCAGGTGCTATGTGTGGGATACAGCGTGGAGCTAAAAAATATATATTCCTCAAAAAGCAGTCAAAAGGAACTAGTGTTAGCACAACGAGTTCTTATTTTCTGCCCTAATGTTCCGGAATAATGCTGAAAGTTGTTTTCTATACGGATTGACGGAGCAACGTCTCATTTTTTCCATCATAGTGTTAAGACTAAAAGAGTATTTTGATGCACCCGAATTGGGAATGAATTTTACTTAAATAATAATAATTGCTTAAAAAAATCAAATCTGTCTCAGTATCAGTCTTCAACATATAATCAGCAAGTTACGATTACCATATTTTGAAAATTATCTATCAAATGGGTCGCTGGCACATAAAAAAGGAGAAGACGCCCGTGCAATAATTTAAAATTACTTTCCAAATCGGGCCTCGCATATCGCCTTTCAATTTTTTTGCCAATATATGAAACGCTCTAAGGCTATAATGCTATTAGAGTGAAAATCTCAACCTTAGGAGGGTAATAAGAAGCGTGACTATGGACAATTTTACCTCATCTTCCCATATTAAACGTTTTAGAGCTGTTTAAATGGGTCTTGCAGATATGTAATGGATATATTTTTTATTATATGGTCCGGTTTTTCTCAAGTCTGAGGAATTAACTTAAGTCGTTCGTCGACGTTCAAAAAATCAAGCATGTAACTTCTTATTTTGAATAAAATCATTTGAATTTTATTTTTGACTTCGACTGTGGCAGGGTAGGCAGAGGATAATTAGTGTTAAGACAATCCGTTCTAACATATGATTATCCCCAGTAGGAAACGTATGAAGAGGTTAGACGAGGCGAACGAAATATATGAAGACTGTAGAGACTTGGGGTATCTGCCCAACCCACTAGGGATAAAGCTTGAAGATAAACGGTTAATTCGGACTCGCCCACCAAGTACCGCTTCCGTACCAATTCCAGGTCAAAGTACTGCAAACTAAAAATTAATCAAATTAATTTAAGTTTTGTTTTTGGGCATATGCACTCATTGTGTATGAAATTACTACCAATATAAGTTTGTAATGATTTTTTTCTGTAAATATCTATAAATTTTCACTTTTAGATTTTTTTATTAGTTGTCTCATTTGTCTCACTTCATGCCCAATTTCATAACTGTAGATGTGCGGGAAACAGGAATGTTTTGACTACGTGGCAAATTTAATACAAAATGCAGCAAAATCGATGCATAAATGCTCGTATATTTTTATTGCGTTGACTTAGAAGTTGAATTTTTTCGTGCTTTAAGGCATTTTTAATTATAGACTGGACTATTTAGTATTAACTTCAGCTTGATACCTCCACACGATGTTGAGATAAAAGTGTACACAGTGTTCCTATAAGGGCTTCGTTTTTACCTTTGGAGGTACAGAACCCTAAAGAAACATACGTACATCAATAACAACGAAATAGCGTAAGTATATAGTAGAAGAATTAAAATTTTAAAAGATGTGTATCTAAAGTTTTCTCTAACACTTGTACTCCATCATACCCAGTACTTCCCACGTTAAAACTTTCTCCCGGCAACGTCAGACGCAACGTCCGAAAACGGAATGATATATACGAGGTTGTCCTCAACTCGACGCGTTTTTATTGCCGCTATGTGTATAGCTTGTAGAAAAATTACTTGAGACTTCTTTTATTTAGAAGAAGGATGGGGCGATAATTTTTTATGTTCCCAAATGACGGCTCTATTTGCAACGTAATTGCTTTGGCGGAGTGTGTGTGAATGTTATTTTATGTTCGTGTGTGTTTTTTTACGAGTATGAACTTTAAATTGAGTTTTTGCTTTTTGTGGTATGTGTAAGAAAAGAGAGGAGGGATATATCATTTCTTTCTCCACTTTATTTTATTTCGATGTTAATTCTTCTTCTTCTTCGTGTCATATGATAGGGTGTTCAAATTTTGGTTTGCCAATGTTTAGCTACACTGATTGCATTATCCGTAGCAGACGAACAGTTTGGGCAGGAGAGCTAGTGTGCCATTGTTTGTGGGTTGCCGCCGAAGTCACACGTTACTTGATCCTCCAGAGCATTTCCCCATTTAAGGAGATTTTCTTTGCCGACGAAAATCGGCCAACTTGGCTACTTAATCGATCCGATGTTAATAAGAATATCTTAGTAATATCTAAATATAGACACCTAATATATTGAGGTCAGACGTAGCGCAGCGGCACAGGTGTGTGATTGTAAAAGCAATTGGTTGAAAGTTCGATCCCCGCTGGAGGAAATGAAATATTTATTTAAATTTATATTTTCATTTGTTCGCTCCCGTGTCGAGGCAAAACTCGGCGTTGAGTTCCGCCACTCAATAGATACTCTCTGCCTACCCTGCTGTGTGTGGGATATAGTGTGAAGGTGATAATTAAAATAAATATATAAATATTTTTAAGCCGCGTTTACAGTCGCGCGCTTTTGCCCCTGCGCCACGACTGGCCTCTAATTAATTATATTTTAATTATTAAATCCTTTCCCTTAATTTCCTTTTATATGCTTACGAAATAACCATCTTCCTCTAAACGTGTCGACGAGTGATCATTTGTTATGGCCACCCCATCGAATGTCTCTATTTACAACGTAATTGCGGGGCGGTGTAATCGCGTTTGCGAAGTATAACCACTTTGTTTACTTTTGATCTGCTCTGCCCTTTTTTTCGTCTTTTCAACTCGCAATTCCTTCCGTAATAAGATTGTTCAATTTTTCACTAGCCGTTGCGTTTGTCAGTTCTTTTGTTTTTGTAATTGAAAACGGTTGGTTTTTAATTGTTATTTTAACTTAAATGGATTAATTATGTACATATTATATGCTTATATTTTTTTAAAGCCCCAAGCTGTATCCCCATATTGCATAGTAGGCAAGAGAAACCTGGTGATAAGTGACACTGTTCTCAGTCTTCTCCTTGATGAGAGGGAATTGGGGAGGGGTACTAAATTGCATGATAGGGTATTTCAATCTAAAAATTAAAATACGTTCAAAATCAGATTTGCTATTTTAATATGAAAATAGGTATATGAAATTACAAATTGTGCGGCCTCACACTGACAAAGGAGTATCATCACAATGACGTGGCAGGAGTGAAAAAATAAGCTATAGGGGAAAAAAAAAAGACTCACATCACCAGGTTCTCTATCGTCATAATATATTTTAAATTCAATATTTATTGGTAATCAGTTATATAAATTTTATTATATATATATTTATTTATTATTAAACGAGCAAAGATTTCCTTTCGTTTTGTTAAATTACATTAGCAATTCCTTATGACTGAGGAGCTGAGTAGCGAAAATTTGATATTTATGTATATTTTGTGGGCGAGCGTTGGAATGATGTAATTATATTTAAATTTAATAGCTACACGCTCTATCCCCAAAAAGTGTGGGTAAGCTGAGGGGATCTAATATTAAGACATTCCTTTCCCTACTTTCCGTCACTCGAGGTATTGCGTGAGTAGCGAAACTCAATATTACGCTTTGCTTTGTTACCACAGTGGAAACATGAAAATATTATTATTTTACATTTCCTGAGTGGTAATGGAACGTAAACCCATCGCGCATCCATGGTGCGATCCCCATTCGGGGGTATGAGATTGTATTAAGATTAGTGTTTCCTCGTTGCAACAAGAGAAACCTTAAAATTCCCTAGCAACAAGCTCTCCCGTATTCAGCCAGAAAGTGGAAGATATAGTGTAGAGACACTTCTTCACAATAGGGCTATTTTTTAGGGTTCCGTCCCCATATGGAAAAGCGGACAGCTGACATTTTAACAAATTATGTATTAGTGATTTTTCCATAACAACTAATACTACAAATCGAATAATACAAAAGGGGCTTCCATAGAACAAACATAATTTTTTT
>FASU01039582.1:2572-14839 GCA_001486225.1 Heliconius pardalinus sergestus
CGCCGCGCTATGCCTCTATATCGAGCGAGGAAATGAATATATTGAATATTTCATTCACCCGAATGGAAATCGGACCCACAACCTATATACCGTTTATAGTCGCACTGTAAACGCGACAGTATTAGTATTTGAACAGTTTCCAAAACAAAACCATTTTTCTTCCCTTTTCTAGGACGTCAGACCTTATGGGCACAGTGATAAACATACACAACGGCGACTGGGTTAGAAAAGACTCGGGCGTCGGTGCCGGGATTGACTCCTACTACGAATATTGTTTGAAGGCCTATATTTTACTAGGCGATGAGAAATACTTAGCGAGATTCAACCGACATTACAACGCTGTTATGAAATATATTAGCCGTGGGCCCATTATGTTGGCTGTTCATATGCATAGGTGAGTCTTTGTTTTGTTTTTTGTATAAAAAAGATAATTATCGATAATTTTACTATTGAAACATGTAGGCCATGGCCATGTGTGTTGCAGTAGACTCGATGCTTGTGAGTTCCATCCTTACTTTGGGGGATTGAAACTAGGTATTTTTTGCCTGGTCTGCGATCGACCAATTATCAATAGTAAAGTTACATCATATAAGTAATTAAAATAACTGTAACAGGTTAAATTTTAGCAATTATTTTATTATGGTCCAGCTTTAGTTTTAATTTTGACACATTTAATAAATCTTAATAAAACTACACTAAGTCTTATAGCAAAAGTTATATGGAGATAGCATTTGAGGGATCCTGCTATTAATGCCTTTTAATTATTACATTATAAAATATAATGTCTTCCATTAAGGACTAGGTCCGCGACTATCACGTAGTAAAAGACTTCTCAACAATCATGTATATTATTTATGTTTATTTTTCACAACCATTTTATTAAACAATAAAAATAAAAGCCTTTTAAATATTCTTTTATAAAAAATAAAAACTTTCTTTTAAATAAAACTTAAGCTTACTTAAAGTTTAACCTTCTGATAATATTTATCAAATGTCTAAAGAACTTTTCATTTTTAAATTAATATGACACCAGAGAAAGAAAAAGAGACATCGTCTTAGCGCAGTGGGGCAACGTTTGACTTTACACGTGAAAATGTTATGGATTCGAACCCTACTTGGGGGGATGGATCATTTTCATGCGGCATGACATAAATACGCAATGTCTTAATTTCCGGACGTCTCGATTGTCTTGACACTAGGGCCCGTATTTATTAACCGATCTCAGTTCTGATTATAATGTATGAACGTACGGGATGAACTGTGAATTCGAAATAAGGACAGATATTACTATAGTTGGAAGAACTGATATGGGTACCTTCAAAAAGCGCGTCTACCTCCACCTCAAAGGCCGGCACCGCACCTGTAGCTCCTCTGGTGCTGCACGGACTCGTGGGCGGCGGTGATCACCACCAGGTGACCCAAATGCTCGTTTGCCTTGTCCTTTTCCCATAAAAAAAATGACAAAAAAAACCATATAAGTTGACTAAATTGGGAGGTTCATCATCTTAGTACACATAGGTATATATTGTATGAGCTTTCATATTTTTAGTAGATTCATATTAAATAAAATTAGCAATTTATATTTGAAATTTTTTATGCCGGAGTTAACGCTGTTCTGTATTTGAATCCATTTCAATTCCAACCATTATCCATTCCTTAGCGGTCTGTAGTAGAGTTCAAATTTTGCTTTTATCTTTTTTATCGACCCTTTACTACTGCTGCTTCGCTCACAATTATTTATTTAATAACCTGAATTGCGTTCATGTCTTATATCTCTAGTGTTTGCTACAATATTTGTTGTTACATCAATTTTGGTATATTGTATAGCCTTCCTCTATACATGGACTATGCAATATTCAATTTAATTCAGTAGTTTCTGACATCAAAGCGCTCAACCGAATAAACTCTTACACTAAATATTAAAGTATAGAACTATAGATAGTAATTGTAGCACGTTCGTTTGTGGGGATAATATATCGTACTCTGGTTTTTCCGTTCTCGTAGAAATTTACAGAGTGCTCGTCTACCCTCCACTAGGAAGTAACATGCAGGACTTAGCGGGATAAGCATTATTATTTTGATGATTACTATTTAGATTTTTTAAAAATTTATAGCGTAGATAGCTAACTAATACGAACATCTATACTAATATAATAAAGCGGAAGAGATTGTTTGTTTAAACGCTAAGATCTCTGGAAATACTGGTCGGATATATATTTTTTTGTTTCGTATGAAAGATTCATTCCTCAGGAGTAAAGCACTCCAAAGGCTATATAACATTGCGATGTAATTCTTACTTGCCTTTAAATTTCGAAAGAAAGGCTCGAATCCTGCAGGGTGCCCTCACTGCCGATGACACCCCCTGAGCAGCCACGCAGTGCTCTTTCTCAGAAGTATAAAACAAGTTATTCATGATTGAATTTCTAAATTATATAATCAATCTATTAGAAAATGCTGCTGCATAATAATCGAATTATAGATAGAATGCGGGCGAAGCCGCGAGTAGGCCGCTAGTAATATATATATTTTTGATGGGTATTTTAAACGATGACTTAGAACTTGCAGCTTATAAGAAACGCACTGACCATTTCCCAACTGATAACTTAAAACAGAATGATTGATTAGATTGTGGATACGTTAACTTTAAATTTCATAAAGCTATGTTATGTATGTAATACTCGTATATATTATTACATATTTCCGTCCTTGTTTACTAGTGTCAATATAGCAATGCAAATAAAGTAATTTCGCAGTTACACGACACCGACACTGCTGTATTGAATAAACGTCTTCGTATTATCCTATTGAGATCCATCAGCGCTATACGTTTAATCTTGTTTTGTTTATATTATTTAGCTGTATAAATATATATATATATATATGAAAACGTATATTTTCTCGGTTTTGCCAATAAATTTCTTGTTAAGAGGACTATCGAAAACAAAAAATATTTTCATATTGAAACAATAGTTCCTGAGATAAGCGCGTTCATAAACATACTTTTCAATTTTATAATATTGTTATAGAAATATAGATTATTCGCGTGAGAATAAGTCAAAATTTTTATAAATAACTCTCTTGCTAAATGCTCATGTTTGGAAATATTTTTTGTTAAGCAGATATTTGTAAAAATCTCCCTTTGTATGTCTAATAATATAAGTCATCTGTAATCGCGCGTATTAGAATTTCGACTTTGCTGAATAAAAATGTATGGGCTTAATGCTCGGAGAGTATGGGCGATAAACAAATGTCCCGCGACGTTCAAATTTTTATAAGATTTCAAAATATTTTCTTGATTTATAGCTCTTTTTTCAGTTTAGCTTTTTCCTGCTCATTCTTCCCGTTATAGGATTGTATTGGGGGGAATCTAGTTTAAGACACTAGGTTAGGCACTAATCTTGTTATTTTTGTTATGGAAATATTTTACGCGTTATTGAAGTATTTGTAGTTTACTCCTGCTAATTTCCCCAGGCCACACCTCCAATCGCGTAACTTCATGGACGCTCTCCTTGCTTTCTGGCCAGGGTTGCAAGTACTGTTGGGCGATGTACGACCAGCTGTCGAAACTCACGAAATGTTGTATCAAGTGATGCAACGACACACTTTTATACCGGAGGCCTTCACTTCTGACTTCCAGGTGGGTTCAATTTTGTAGACAGAGAGATCCTAGAGTTAAAACAGTCCGATCCTCGTAAAATTTTGAGAGAGACATTGCGTTTTAAGTGGCGGAACAGGACTACTAAAAATAAAGAAGAAGTAGATGAATGAATAAAGAAACTAAAAATTCAATCCCGTAATCGAGATTCGTATCCGCAACTATCGCGGGCACAGTCATACATATAACATTTATAATGAAATCAAATTCACGTATCCGTGTATTTATCTCGCCATGTTATTCTTTAAAACAGGTACACTGGGGCCAACATCCTCTTCGTCCTGAATTCCTGGAGTCTACATATTTCTTACACCGTGTTACCGGTGACGATCACTACTTACAAGTTGGGAAAGCCGTGTTAAAAGCCCTACAGCAACACACTCGCGTACCTTGCGGATATGCGGCGGTTAACGACGTAAGGACAAGAGTGCAGGAGGACAGGATGGACTCTTTTGTCCTGGCTGAAACTTTTAAATATCTGTTTCTGCTTTTCGGGGAAGACAAGGATTTACCGGTAAAATTAGAAGATTATGTGTTGACCACCGAAGCGCATTTCTTGCCGTTGTCGTTGGCGACGTATGGTAAAAATGAGTCGTTATTGGCCTTCAAGTTCGATGATGGCGATGAGGATAAGTATAGGAAGTGAGTTTGGATTTTGTTGTTTTTTTTTTATTATAAGTTTAGAAAAAAGTCGGATTGTTTATTAATAGATGGCGTGTGTTACTATTTAAAATCTATTGCTTAAATATGTTGATAAAAATAAATATATAAAAACGTTTAAATATCTATTTTTTTAAGTTTTATTTATTAAAAATCTTACATACAAATTTCCAATTATACAGGACATGTCCAAATACAGCATCAATAATAGCGGAAAAAGTTCGTAAACCAATGCGACAAATGCTAGGCGCTGTTGCTGCCCGTCCTGCCGCAAGACTCAGACCGTTGAACGATCCCAGACAGATACACGCCTTGTCTGATATGGGCATATCAGTCCTGACACTGCCTGATGGGAGGGTCCAGCTTTTGTATACAACTAATACGGTAAGTGTTGTAAATATTTTCGGAAAGCTCGAAAAATAGTATGAATTGTAGGTGCTGTGTGTTATCGCACTGAAGTGTACAATTATGGCATTCTATAGGTGATTTGGAAAGTTCTGGAGTGTTCCAGATTGCCAGAAAGTTCACACAAATCTTTGTGATAAATGTTAATTATAGTCACTGCTAACGGCTAGGTCTTAACCTAAGAGTATTAAGATTATTATTGTAGCCTAGTAAATTTATAGGATATCATGGACATAATTATGATAATTGGTAAGGGTAGGTTCTATTTTAAATTTATCCAAATGAGAAAATTATTTAATTCTGTAGAGTCTATTGCTTAGAATATTAACCAGATTTTTCGAAGCATATAATAATTATTAACTTGTACAAAATATTTTTCTATTTAATTTTCGATAAAACATTACGTATTCTATGATATTGAAAATATTTGTATTAGTATAGGTTTAACTACGAGTATCTTAACTAAGTTTAAAAAAATATCAACATAAGTAAAAAATATCTCTTAACTATATTAATCTATTAATGAAAAAACTAACACAAGTAAATTTCCAGGCGAAATCAGCGAAAGACGCGGCGGAAGGTCTCACATTCATGCGTGAAATGTCCAAATGGAACACTCTAAGTGACTCTGAGAACGGAGTGATCGCGGCCGGAGTTAAAATAAAAGAAAAGTTATTCCCGGCCGGCCCCGGTCATTTTGGAAAAGATATATCAGGAGATGACAGATATACTGGAACACCTATATATGTTAAACCACTCGACGCTTGTTCTCCTATAGAAAATAAGAAAGAAATCTGGGGAAGATTCGCAATAGCCAAAAGGGGAATGTGCACCTTTGCCCAGAAAGTGCGTAATATCCAAGAGGCAGGAGCCACTTTTGCCGTTATTATAGATAATGTTGATGATAGTTCTCACGAATCGTCAGTTCTTTTCGCAATGTCCGGTGACGGCAAAGATGATATAGTTATTCCTGCGGTTTTCCTTTTCTCGCAAGAGGGTAACTATTTGGCAGAAGCTCTAAAAGAAGATACGGAGTTAATAATGACAGTGGGTGAACTAAAATCAATGAAAAGACAATTTGAAAATTCTTGCACAGACTGTGAACCTGTCGAGCAACCTTTACCAGGTAATAAGGAATCTTTCGTTCATCTAAAGAAAGTGCTAAGTCAATTGGTAGCTCAGTTCGAGCTGTCTCTATCAAGTGATGATCCAAAAACATGTGAAAAACCAGACCTTCAAGTATCTAAAGAGAAATTTTTATTAGAAGATCGCAGTATATGCACTGATTGCAATGAAAATAACGAAATAATAGAGGAAGCGCACAAAGACTTCGATAAAAAGTCTGGCGACATCTGACATAACCTGTCCACCTTCGACGTGGTGTAAATGGATATAAATAAACCTAAATAAATGGAATAAATTTGTATAAAAAGTTGTAAATATTAGTCGTTGTAAGTGATATAATTTTTGTGCCTTGTTTTTTTAAAGTCGCGACAGTTTCTTCTATCATATCTTCTTCATTCTTCTTCTATCATATGTATAAAATTTTTGTTTCAGACATTTTTTTGTAATATTTTATATATTGTAATTTTAATGTAAGATTAATGTTATTTGTTTTAATGTTTTATTATGTATTAAACGCCATTGTTTTTAACGATTCTTTTTCTATTTTATGTAAAATATGTAATCAATAAGGTCTAATGTTATGTGAGAAAAGATGTTTCATCACTTTATAAAACGATTAATAAATATCATATTATAAAACAATGTAATAATAAGTAAATTAATTTGAAAATTTCATTAAAGTATTTATCAATTAATATTATATACAAAATATTTTTATATTATTGTATATAAAATGTTTTAGTCTTGAGTTTTTGGAGACCAATTGTCTATTTCTATGTTTTACTTTTTTTTTATTATGAAAAATATAGCAAATAGATAGAAGTCTATAATTATTATGCATATTTTCTAATATTTTTAGAAGTGTTAACGTAATAGACTGACAAATCGATTAATATTTATAAAAGTGAATGATCCACTTTATTATTATTGAAACTATGACCAATGTCAAGAGAAAAATAATTACAAAGAAATCGTTACTATAGTAGCAATACAATCACTCCACAAGCGGCTTCGCCCGCTTGAAGTTTTTGTTATATTATAGACAAATTATATAAAATCTTTACATAAATTATAGCCTATGTGTTATTCTGATGTATGAGCTATTTCAGTAAAGTTTCATCTAAATCCTTACAGTAATTTTTGCGTGAAAGTGGAACAAACATCCAACGTCAACTTTCACTTTTATAATATTAGTAGGATTATACGAAACTTGGTATATAAAGATGGTACTCTTTCCCACGAGTGGGGATCGAACCCACGACCATCGCTTTTATAGACAGTAACTTTCTACTGTAAAATAGAATGAAAGTAATTAATTAATATTTATTTTTATTAAATTTGCGATTTTTACTTAATTCTTATTTATTTACATATTAATAAATAAATACATTATAATTGTTAAATTATATTAAAATCGAGTTCGAGAAAAAGTGAATCATCAGTTAGTAATTATGATAACAATCGTTGTGCATTACACTTAATTATAGCTAGCCGAGTGGCAGTTACCCATCAATGAAAAATGTAATTACATTCAGAACATCGATCGGCAAAAAATAAAAAATCTTCATGGGCGTAAACTGTCAAAACTGGTCGTTAATTTTGTGATAAGTTTATATTATGTTTGTTATTACGTATGAAACAAATTAAAGTATAATTATAATTATTGATTATTTTATTTTTAACCAATCCGCTTTATAATACTTTGCGAGATCAAATAATCTTTATCTGATCTAAAGAGAAGACCCAGTGCGGGGCACTCTCGTGGCAGAACTTAACGCCGTTCTTTGTCTAGTAATCAGAGCCGAAAAAGAAAATAATAATCATTGCCCCGAGAGGGAGTGGACAACAGTCGTGTTTACAGTCAGACGGTCTTTTTTAGCTTCACATTGTATCTCGCACATAGCAGGGTAGGCAGAGGGAACCTGGAAACCTACTGTTAAGACACTCCGTTCCCATTAAGAATTCCGTTCCGTTCCATTCCGTTCCCTCCGTTTTGTTGACACTAGATACACTACATGCGGGACATAATGTGAAGCTGAAGAAATAAAAAAATATTCAGCACTTAAGACCTCATTATTACGGTTAGACTACGTGGGAAAAATCAACGTCTTTCGTGTTTTCGAAAGAGCAGTATGCTATTGACTCTAATATACAGGGTCACAGGACTTGGGGAAGCCGTGCTGGAGAAGCTTTCGCTTCGCTCGTCCCAAGGCCTACGTAGGTAGGGCTTCTAATTAATACAATAACTGAGAGCGAGTGCAGTTAGATCTGTAACTAAACCTGTCATTGGTTAATTCAACTAAATGACCTGCAATTTGCACAAAGCACGTGACTAACAGTCAACGTGATGTCTCCACGTTGATATTTGATTGTACTGTATTACTATGTGTTACATTGTGTGACAACTTATATCTATATGGAAAAACTAGAATTTAGTGTCTCTTCTCTTTCAGTTCTCTATAAATTTTCTATTTTTATAAAAAGTAGTCTAAATGTAGGGAACAGAGAATAAAACTAAAACTAGATTAAAAATTACTAATTGAATTAAAAATTAAATATAACTTAACTTACTTAAATTTCTAAACTTTCAGGCCAAGGCTCCGCTTTGACAGAACTATTAAACTAAAATAAATATATACGAGTATATTTTCATCTGACTTATATGGAAAAAAAATGTAAATACTATATAAACACAAAAGAGTTTTAAATTATTTCTTGTATGAAAATTTCTCTGAAACTTATCCACTCTCTCGATAGATGACGCTAGTGGCTCCATAAGTTAAAAAGGAAAACCATACTTTACCTTTCTATACCATATATCTATATATACATAATTATATTATGAGAAAACTGTTAAAGATATTATAATAGAAATAAACAACGGATAACTTATAGATTGTATTACCTATATCTTAGTCGTAAATTTTATTAAGATGTGAATTTGATATTCTTACTCTATGGGAAAATTAGTTTCACCTTTTTAAATAAATGTAAGTACGTTTTCATGTATTTTTGGCAACTTCGCTTTTTTAAGTTCCTTCTGCTGTTTTAAGCCACTTCTTTTCGAATTTTCGCCCAAATTTTGAGAAATCGGCGATAACAGTTCAGTTTTTCTTAAATTATAATCATCTTTGTTGAGTGGCGGAATTGAACGCCGCGCTTTTGTGCACGCTTGGCTGCAAAAGCAATGGTTGTGGGCATGATCAGTGGTTGCGGCAATGGTAAAGTAATCATATCGGGTTTCAACAAATGAAATCAAAAATTTGTAAAACAAGTCCTACAAGATAAATAACACAACCGTTTTCGTTACCCGGCTCTGGTGGCCAAACCACGGCACGAAAAAGACAGCAACCAATCAACCAATCAACACACACTATCTGTATCTATACCCTAAGGAAATAAGTATAAAGTTTTTTAAGCACAATTATGATTCTTTTCTATACTATCTAACAACTTTAAAACTAACAGTATATGAAAAACGGAGTGACTTTTCTTTATGTCCTACGCAACATTTATCCTATCCTACCAATACCCCGCCTATCCTCCACCATACAGAAAATGCATGACGATATTAAAACTGTAACTTTGAAACGTGTCTCTCAAAGCAAATAGTAATAGTGGCACAGAAGTAAAGTTAATATGAATCTAATATCAGCCTGGCTCCCTTGTTCACGCCTAGATATGCACTTTTATAGCAACTAGCTACCTATATGAATATATATTGAAAAGTAATTTGATATGCAGTATTAAATCTACATATCACATGAGAATTTTTACAATTTTATAAAATTGTAGAAATTGTTCTAAATATTATATACGTGAGGCCGTCGTGGAGTTGGGCGCAACAAATTCGATCCCCATTCGAGGGAATGTTTCTTAACATTTTTTGGCAACAACCCGGCGTTGAGTTCCGCTACTCAACACGTAATGCTTCGAATAATTCCGCGGAAAGTGGGGAACAGTGTGTATTAAACTCTCAACATTAGGTTCCCTCTACCTACCGTGCTATGTGCGGGAGTGTAAAAGTGTTTTTTTTTTTAAATATAAGGTGTAGCTCAAATAGGCTACCGTTGTTCAGTGCTACTGTTAACTAAAAACAATAGATAAGGTGATAAATGATAAAACAGAATTAAAGTTTAAAGCACCTGATGAGAAACCCCAGGATTTCTAAATAAGTAAAGAAGCCAGTTTATGCGGATCTCTACTAAGCAAATTAAGTTACTTGTGAAAACTAGTATTCCTATATCACATAAATTTTGCACAAGCGTTCGACTGTAAATGCGGCGGGTTGTGGGTTCAATTCCCATTCGAGGAAATAATATATTTGATTTTTTCAATTCCTTGCTCTGTTAACTAGGCAAAGCGCGGCATTAAGTTCAGCCAGTTAACACGTCAAACCTCCAGAATTCGGTGGAAACTGTGGAACGGAAGTGTCTTAATGGAAACAGAATCTCTTGACAACCAGTACATACAGCGTAAAGCTAAAAAAAATAGTAAAATTTGGAACACGCCAACAATGAGTGACAAAAGTAGTAATTTAAAGTGTTAAAGGACCTATTACGCTTTGATGTCAAACGTCAATGGTCTGAAAATAGCGAGTGGCAGCTTTTTCGGCTTTTAGATACAGTATTTCCAATTAATAAAGTTTTGAAGAATTTTTAAAATAAGCTTTGTAAGAGAATAAATCGGTATATTAGTAAATTTTAGGGGCGTCGTGGCATAGGTACATTGGTTTTGGGTTCAACTCCCAGACCCTGTAACGGTGGTGGTACGATTCCCACTCACACTCTCACACACACGAGACAAAGCTCGGCGGTGAGTCACTTAACACGCAAATTTCGGACGGGGAGCGGAGTGTCTTTAAACTATGTTGCCTTATGCTGGAAAAAGAGTCAAGCTAAAAAAATTCAATTCCAATAATTCGCAAGATATCTTCGTGCAACAGATGAAAAGGTACAACTTCTGTAGCGTAGTCACTAGTCACTCTCGTTAAACGTATCTGAGTGAATGAATCGAAGAGATTGCAGCTCTAATAAGTATCTTAGAAGTATTTAATAAATGCTATTTACGTATTTTATATAACAATTTTTCTTTCAATGATATTTTTTCATTCCATTCCATGAACATTCTAAGAACTAATACTAGTTTCTAACGAGATATTTATTTTAAAGAACTTTGATCGTTAATTTAAAGATCATTCTTCTTGAAGCACGTATTATTTATTAGTGGCCACCCAAGTAATTTAGTCTTTCATCTAGGACAAATAAAAACAATAGAAACTAGTGCCAAGACACTCTGTTTTATGCTCTTCATCCCAATTCAAGTCGCACTGTGTTTAATTTGAACCCAATTTCATGTTTTGTCTTTTTTTTAGTACACAGCAGGGTAGGCAGAGGGAACCCGGAAACCTAGTGTTAAGACACTCCGTTCCCATTATGAAACTTCCTTTCACCATTTTCTGCTGAATTTGAGTTGAGTGGCGGAACTCGCCACCAAACGATACTTGAGCGAGGAAATGACTTATTAAATATTTGCTTGTGTGACAATCGAACCCAGACCTGCCGCGTTTACAGACGCACGTTTGTGCACCTGTGCAATACGATTGCATTATCTTTCATGTGTGTCTTACTTTGGGAAATAAAAACAATTTAAATATTATTTTTCTCTGAAAGAAGCTCACAATTACAGTCAAACGAACATCGTACACTTAAAAACGCCCAAAGCTCTTTTCCAATATTTACAACATAAAATGAACGTAAACAAGCTATTCTTTGTTACATTTACAAACACATATATTTTATATGAAATCACTAGCTGGCCCTTTATAGTATAACAGTATTATAGGAAATACAAACACCACTACATTTTAATCCAGCTTAGACCTTTCAAAGTGTTAGTTGCTTTGCCAGATTTACAAACATTACCGTCCATTCAGCTACGACTGTTGAGTAAGCTGCTTTTCGTTTAGTGAATGTTGAGTATTTATGCTATAGTTGATATTAACCTATGTAAGGAAATCCTGGTGCAAGCTGGACTTGTGGTGTGCATTTTGTTATATGTATGTTACTGTAAATCTGACGTTTGTGGGTTCGATTCTATTTAGGGGGAGTAAATTGTTTATTATGTTCCTTTGCTAGATCTGGTAAAGAGGCAGGGCGCGGCGCGTTGAGTTGAGTTGACCGCCATTCTATGTGCAATGCCTCAATGAAAGTGAGGAATGGAAATGTCTTAATGGGAACGGACACCATGTTCTCTCTGTTTACCTTGCTATGTGGGGGATACAGCGTGAAACTAAAAAAAGATAGAGATGTTATGGCAAGCAAGAACTTCAATAAAATATATAAATCTAATCTAAAATTATAATTAATATTTATTATTATATTCTTTACTACGAACTAGAAAACCATGAAACACATATTCAA
>FASU01039660.1:0-11958 GCA_001486225.1 Heliconius pardalinus sergestus
AGAGGTTGGCGGGAAGCGGATGGGTCCGAAAAGCTGAGGATCGAGTGTGGTGGCGAGAATTGGGGAAGGCCTATGTCCAACAGTGGACAAAAGATGGCTGTTGATGATGATGATGATGATGATATTTTTATTTACTTAGTGTTTATATACTTTAAAAAATATCGACACTGCGCTTTGACTTGTTACTAGAACAAGGAAAAGGAAATAATTCACTTCCAAAGTGGAAATCGAACTCACAACTGTTGCTATTACTAAACTATAAATATTCCCCCGAATAAGACTTAGAGTCACTGCCACGGTCCTCAGCCAGACACAGGAAAATTACGCACTTTTACCGAAATTCTACGAACTACTATTACAATTTTCATTAGTTCTAATTGGACAATCCATATCATATATTGACATAAGCGAGTTCATGGAATTTCCAGAAGTGGTCAGGCTAGCATATTTTGTATGGTCGTAAGAGTTTTATTATGACATTTTTTATTGTTTTTGTTAGGAACTGTAAGCGTAACGATTGTGGGTTCTATTGCCAATCGGGGGGATGAATTAATTTTTATTTTCTCGCTCTGGTAACAAAACAAATTGATCGTCGGCGTCACGGAGCTCCTCCACTCAATTTACAATCTTTTGAGAATAAAGTTCCCTCTATCTACCCTGTTTATGCGGGGTACAGTATTTACCTTTAAACATATAGGCTTTATTTTTACTTTAAGCCTAACATTTAGTAATGATAACTATGATACATTTTTAAAAATATTTATTAAATCATAATTTTATTCTTATGTTTGATTAAGAAAAAATATAAGATAAAGATAAAGAAAATATATAAGATATATAGTGTCTTTGATAAACTAAGATGAAATGTTTTAGATTCCTCGGAAGAAAAATCGCACCTACAACCACTTTTCAGGTATCTATCTCCATATTGAGTATTCGTCAACACTTTCTCACTGTTTAACTCACTAAACAATTTAGCCATTCATAAATATATCTAGGTACTACAATTTCAACTAAAATAAAGCGAAAGCAATTAACGAGCGTGTCACATGAAAGTTACAATGTGACTTCTTTGACAGAAATTAACGAATTTAATTTTCATATCCGATGTCCTCGAGCGTTGAAAAATTGAAAACCTTTTGTGTAATGTGAACATTATATTATATACGTATACGTATTTATATTACGTGCTAGCGGCCCCACGCGGTTTCGCTTGCTTCTTTTTTAAACGCGATGTTTATGGTTTCGATTTCCATTAAAAAAAAATGAAATATTTATTATTTTCATTTTCCATTCGTACTAGTCACGAGGTAAAGAGCGGCGTTGAGTTTCACCACTCATCACGCAACGAATCGAGGATTTGATGGAAATTGGGGAACGAAGTGTATTAACACAAAGTTCCCATATCCCTCTGCCTTCACTGCTATGTGTGGGATAGAGCTATGAAACTAACAAAAATCTTTTATACCCGGAGGGAATACTCAAATGATTTTCAAATACGCCATAAAACAGAACAAAGCTAAAATTTCATACGCACAACTTTCACAAAATACGAAATGAAGACAAAGCATTTAAATCGTAATGAAATTTCAATTTCTCTATACGGAACATATTGAGATATTTTACATACATATATACATATCATATTATATTATATGAGGCATATTGTTTTAAATGTCGCTCATTAAGAGATATGTACAATAGAAAACTTTGCTACGAACTCAATTAAGGTACTCGCGTATTGTAATCTTTGAGATGGTTTGAACTAGGTTTTGGCCGCGTCTAACGGCTCTCGGGTTCGGGGAATATTTGATCATTAAACTGTCGAGGCGTAACGATACAGCTTCTGAATGTAAAGACAACGGTTGCAGGTTCAATTCGCTCTCGGGAGAATTAATTCTTTTCATTTCCTCGCTCTCGTAACAGGACAAAGCGTGATGTTGACTTGTCAATCCGGTCAACACGTAGTGTTTCGAATATTGTGAAACGGAGTGTCTTAATATTAAGGTTGCGTCCTTTTGGCCATCGCTACAGTTCATTATTTTTTCCTTATTTTTTACCTTTTTGACCGAAATGTAAAATCGCTAAAACACAACAACATAGACCTTTTTTAGTGTCATATATATATATATATATATATATAGTAAATACATACGTATATACGAATTGTAATTATCAAAGTAATTAAGAAGTTCATTTAAAAGTCAAATATTTTAAACATACGACGCCTCCTCTTTGCGTGAACTTTGTTCTCAAGTAGATAATCGAGGTCCTCTGTTACTTGAAGTGTATTATCTAATTTATAATTTAAAGCTTCATCCCGCATTAGGTACATCACGTCAGGCCATAGCAGGTCAGGCCAGGTAGTCAGAGGAATCGTAGTATCAAGGCTAGTATCAAGTCGTGTTTGCGCTTTCCGTCCGAATTACAATAATGTTGAGTGGCGGACTCAACGTCGCCAGCTGTTTTGCTGGACGATGATTTTAAAATAATTAATTCCGTATATCGGAATCGAATCCACAATTACTGCGCTTACTGCCACACTCTGTCTACTTGCACTACGATACGAGGGTATTAGAGAATCACAACAAATATATGGATAAATTACAACAAAAAATATTAATATTAACTTTTTATTTTGTGATATCCTAGAGTTAAGACACTGTGCTCCCCATATATTCTTTCCTAATGTAAAATGAAAATAATTTAAATAAGACCATTGCCCAAAGTAGGCATTGCTCCTCCACTTGCTATTGCATAGTCGAAACCGTTGTGATACAGGGGCTCTAGCGTGTGACTATGAACGCGACGGTTGTGTGTTCGATTCCCACTCGAGAAAACGATATATTTGATATTTTCATTTTCTCGCTTTGATATCGAGGCATAAGTGCATTCAGTTCCGCCACTCAACACGCAAAGACTTCAGATTTCAACGGATAGTTTTTATAGTCAAAAAAGTGTTCTTGAGATTTGCGCGTTCAACCATATAAACTCTTCAGCTTTATAATATTTGTTTATCAAATTTGCGACTGTATAATCGCTTCATTTCGCCCTACAGGTAGTCTGGAAGAGACGGCAGCTTTTGCCATGAGACCGCCTTTTTATATTAATTGTTGTATTTTCTTTTATATTTGGAAAATAATTGTAACTTGTAATTGAGTTAGCATCTTGTGGAGCATTTCGACGTACACAGTCGTATCTAGTGTTAAAGTCGTCTGTTCTGTTACTCCATTTTCCTCCGAATTCTCAAGGCACTGCGTGTTTAGTGGCGAAACTCAACGCTGCCATCATTACCAGAAATTCATTTCCCCGCGACGAAAGCGAACTCACACGCTTATATCTCTGCGCCACGATGGCCTCAAATAGATGTTTTTATTTTGTTATAATACTAGCGTAGAAAAACACACACAAACACATTGAATTCGTAAATCGACGTAAATAGATGCTAAAATCACTTTGCAGATATTGTTTACCTTTTTATTTTGTACACGATAACGCCATCTTATCTATTAATCATTCCTTTTAAACAACATCCCCTAGTACCGTCTGTTACATATAAAAACGTTAAATATATTGAAATTTATTCAAAATAATATTTATCCAAGACCTTTAAAGTGCGCTTCATTCATCAAATAACATTTTATGAGAGAAGGTCAGTATTGTCAGTGTGAGGGAAGCTATTGCCAGTACGTAAGGCAGTTTCCGTTGATACAAATAAAAAATAAGATACTCGACTTCAAGGGGTTCAAAGGGTATTTTTCTTCAAAAAAATATTTTTTTAACTTTCCACGGTTTGCTATATATATTTTTTCTGTTATTGATTTGAATAAAAAGTTTTTAACAAAAGAAAATAATGTTACTTTTTACGTGAATTAATTGTTAATTTTCATACGCTTCACACTGTATCCCACACACAGCAGGCCAGGCAGAGTTAAGACATTCCGTTCCCCACTTTCTGCCGAATTCTGGAGGCATTGCGTGTTGAGTGGCAGAACTCAACGCCGCGCTTTGCCTCGACACCAGAGCGAAAAAATGGAAATATAATGGAAATACATTTTCATATTAATTTAGTATCGCTACTGTTCAATGCACAGACACATTTTCACTTGTTGAAAACTGTTTAATATTATAAATAAAATTTAGTTAGTTAAATTGATGACGTATACATATGTATATTTTTAACTAATTTAATTTCCAATTTTTAACGAAACTCAGAATATTTCATACAAAACTGTAACTTTTTAACAAGCTCAATAGTAGTATAATTTTAGTATGGATGTTAGTTATAAATGGTATTAATTAAGAATCAGCTTTTTTCCGGCTTCGCGCTGCACTTTCCGCCGAATTAAAAATTAGTTACAAATTAAAAGAACATATTAATTTAAATTTTGTCTAAAATATTTATGTATTTTATGCCATAATTATACGTTTAATAAATAGCAAAAAAAGCTATTGTAAGATTTTACCAAAATTTAAATTAATTTAATAATTTAACGCTATACAAATATTAAAGTTGTAGAGGTGGCAGTAATTAAAAATAATAATTATAATATATTACAGCCTCACGCTGTATCCCACACACAGCAGGGTAGGCCGAGGGAACGTAGTGTTAAGACACTCCACTTTTTGCCGAATTTTGGAGGCATTGCGTGTTGAGTGGCAGAATTTATTTATTTATTATAAATAAATATTACAATATATTACAAAATAATGTAACAAAATTTCATAACTCTTTAAACCGTTTAAACTTAAAATTAAAATTTACATCCAATTTAGCAATTTCAATTTTATATAAACACGAAATGCTTTTATTATATATTTAATAATATATTATAAGATGTTTTCAGTTAATAAAACTTAAAATTAATAGAAAACTCACATGAGTGACTGAGCAGTAAAATTATAGTTTATAGTTATTAAAAAATTGTCTATTATATACGAATAAAAAAAAGTCTTGTCGAAATTCTTTGGAACTTTCAAAGTAAAAATCTACATTTTCATCCAATTCATTAATTTCAAATTTATACAAACAAAATGTCAAAACGTCAATAATAATAAGTCATAATTACCAGGTACACATTTTTTTACTAGAAATATTTAAAAAAATGAGTAAATTTTAAATTATAGAACAAATGAAACTTACGTGAGTAACAAACAACTTTTAAATATAAAAATCGAAAATCAATCAATTCTATCAATTTAAAAGCAATTTCAAAACAGGAAAAGGTTATTAAATATACTTATTTAGAAAACGGATAATAATTTGAAAATTGACTAGGAATTTTGTTTTCTAAGTGAACTTTAAAATATTAAAAGAACTTATTAAATATTTTTCTAATAATTTTAAAAACTTATTTCTTAGTTAAAACTAAAAAAATGAATATAAAACTTACGTGATAGACTATCGAAGTAGTAGCGGCGTGGTACCAGCGTGGCCTGCCCTCGCGCTCGCGTTCCTCACTGGCATCGCGTCGGGCTTTTATAGGCGCCGCCTAGAGCCGGGGCGCCGCCTCACTTGTTGAATTGTTATACTAGCTCCGGTTATGGGGTTTACGTTTTTTATTTAATTTTTTTATAGTTTAACCCTATATAGAAATGTAGGTCGAGGGATCCTAGTGTTAAAACATAACAACAACATTTTTAATAGCTTCACGCTGTAACAGCAGAGTAGGCAGTAGGAACCTGGGCGCTTAGTCTTAAGAGACTTCGTTTCGTTTTTGAGGAAAATATGAATAACTTGACTAAATCTTTTCCATCATTATTTACACACATACATTTACAAATTTCTACAGCAATAGGAAAAAAAAAATATTTTTTTTTGGTTCACGCACTGAAGTTGTGGGTGGTGTGGTAACTAATATGTACTTATATTTATTTCTTCTTCAGAATATATAATTTCTTCTGTCAGTTTGCAAATGAAGAACGAAGCGATCTATCACCAAGTCGTAAGAACGAGGATTCGAATCTTATTACTAACAAAGTATACTAAATGAATCCTAATCCTCGTCATACAAACATATATTCAGCCTATATGGAATGAATAAATATTAAAAAAATTACATATACAATACATATATGTGTAATGTACGTTTGTTATTTAGATAAGCATTCTAACAAAAACAAAAAAGCCTTAAAATATTTTGGTAAATATTTTTTTATTTCCAATAATATTTTCTTACGTTTGATATAGAGTTAATCAAAACATTATATTATGTGTACTGACATCGAAACAAGAGAAGATACTTCTTAATATTCCATGGAGTCACTGGGACCCCATCACGTTGCAGGTTGAGGAGCAGTGCCTGCGACCTAAGACTCAAATTTAAACTTAAGAAGCCTCTTAGAAAAATGTAATATATATTATGTATTTTCGGGATTTGAACCCACAATGATGATCCACATGATCATCATTGAAATGGAGCCAATGAAAGGGAGTCTATTTTACTTTTCGATATATATATATCTATATTATATTAATAACTTTCCAAAGGCTTAGTTAGACTCATCAAACATCTTTTAATAAGTAAATCTTTAAAAAGATCTAGAATTAATTACATATATTTGCATTTGCGAGAATTGAAGCGACTACCTTCACACCCTCAAATCCTTCTATTTTATGTTTCACGATAAACAAGACTAATAAAATTACAGCTTTGTGAGCTTATTAGTAAATTAGTAGTTTACGCTCACGTTAATATAATAAAAGTTATCTCATGTCATAAAGATACGTTTTATTTATTAGGTAACGAAATTAGTGTTAGTAAATGTACCCTTTGAGTTCAGTGACAGTTATACATATTTCTTGAGGCAATCAATTTTTTATGTCAAGTGCTTAAATACCTCGATAGCTTATGTGAAAATGTTAACTTGGTTTTTTTTTATATAGTACTTTCGTTATTATTTTTCTACTTAATTATAATAATAAAAAATACAATTATTATTTTTTAATTAATCATTTTTTATTGGATATTAGAATATTTCATTATTGTTATTCATGTGTCTTTAAGTCTACGAGTATGTTGTATTTTCCATATCCACAGCAGGATGGGCAGAACACGACACTGCACTTGGTCTTGACTTTACCAGAGCCAGGAAATAATATTATTAATGTCCTCAAGGTATTAACATTTAGATGCTATTCCGCTGCGCCATAACGGCCCCTTTACATTCGTTTTTTTTTTTTAATCAAAAAGAGACAAAGATACTTTCGACTTCTGTTGAGAAGGGCCAGAAAGAACCTTAGTGTGCTCTTATAATTTTATAGAGGTACACAATTTTATTATGTAACATAAATTCAATAAAATAATGGTAGCTATTCATACGTTATTTTTTTTGCTTCTCGAGTTATTTTTCACATAACAGGATATGCAGAAGGAATCTGGAAACCTAATGTTACAATGTATTTTTGACACTCCGTTCTTATTAAGATGCATCCGTTCCCCACTTTCTGCCAAATTCAGAAGACACTGACAATTGAATGGCGGACTGGTGGACCTCAACGCCGCGGTCAATTTCATTATCAAAGTGAAGTCATTAAAATGTTTCTCTTCCTGGAGTGGGAATCGAACCAAAAACCTATTGCGTTTACAGTCGCATGCTTACATCCCTGCGCCGTGACTGACCTCAAATTCAAATGCCCTTCATTAATAATACTAAAGAATAGTAAAAATAATAATGAGTTACAACACTTGTAACATAATGAGGGTAGTTATTTAACTGCTACAGTTATTTTAATCTAGTTAGAATAATTATTTTCACTTCTTTTAAATGTTTTTAAAGAATTATACCACAGTACGGAAAGAAAATTATAGAAACGTTGTAGAATTTATCTATCTAGATCTAGCGTAGACTACATATTTTTATAATTCTAATTTTTTCTCCGATTACAGACGGAATTTAACGCCACGCTTTGTTTTGATAAAGTGGGTAAAAGAAAATAATTTAAATGCCAACAAGCCTTGCCTCGAGAATTCGGTGGAAAGAGGGGAGTAAAAATGTTTTACAAACAGAACGAATAGAAATTGAACCCACAAACATCGCGAGTCCAATCAAACGCTTGTCTACATTTAGTTATTTTCTTATAAGTATAGTGGCAATTCCTTCACTCAGTTTATATTTATTAATCTTAGTGTAACTAAAAACTTTGTAGACAATTATATGTCACTGTATGAACTTCCATAAATCTCATATGACAACACATTTCTAACTCGAATGGAAAAGGATCTCTTATCAATAAGCTAGAGAGTCAATATTAAATTTCTTTTAATAAGATATCGAGGTTCCTATAATAGATATAGGAGGACTAGTCTTTTTATTTCGCTTCACTTGTAATTTTGAATGTTTTTTTAATTTACTGAGTAATTTTCCTTTTTCATATACTGTTGGTATATTGACATCTTACACCTACACTTCAATGATATAAGTTATTTTTTTTCAGCTCCCCACTTTTCGTCAAATTCTGAAGACATTGGCATCTGTACAAATGTATGAAATTAAATAGAAATATAAGTTTGTAAGGATTTAATCTATCAAATACCTATAAATTTTAACTTTTCCGATTTTTTCCTAACATTTGTATAGTAAGTTCTCACTTCGTGCCAAATTTTATAACTGTAAATCCGCGGAAAGTACCCTTTAAGTTTTGATTACGCGGCAACTTTCATACATGCTCCTATCTTTCGATTCCGTTGACTGAGAAGCTTGAAATCTGCTGTGTTTCAAGGAATTATAGACCTAGATGCCTATATGATGTTAATATCAGTTTAATAGCTTCTATCCATGTTGATCATTGACAAACATATAAATCTAACCCTTTTTATTGAAGTTGGTTAAAATATGACGTAGCCATCTCTACACGTCGACAAACGCGTAGGCAGACCGCCCACCAGTTGCAACCCGTGCCAAAATGTAAGTATTTCACTGAACTTAATATTTTCATTTCCTAACTCTAGTAGCAAGACAAAGCGAGACATTGAGCTCCGCTACAAATCTCATTCAATATCTTGCACATAAGAGGGTAGGCAAAGGCACAGGGTATAATAGAGTGGCGGAACTGAACTATGCTTTATATTGTTACCAGAGCGAGGAAAAGAAAATAATTCATTTCTCCGAGTGTGGAAATTGGATAATGCATAAAGAAAAGAATGTCAAAACAATAGATTTCCTCTACCTACATACCTGCTATACGTGGATACACCGTGAATCTAAAAAAAACTGAAAAGCCTGTTGAGGTCAGAGCGAAGTAATTACAAATTGCAAGCACTTTGTTCAAGTGACAAGTTGTAATGAATAATTCATTGGCTGGATGCATCTTAATTTTGCTATATTAAGAAACTTACTATTAACTCTAACAGGTAGAACTTTGCCCTCTAGCGACATTTAATAAGCTTTTCTTGTTGTATTTTCTGTATACATTTATGTACGAGTGTATGACATGAGTGTCGACACTGTCGTGTATAGTATGTGATTGATAATGGTTGTTGGAGGTCTCAAGTATAAGTATAACAAATTATATTCCAGGAAAGAACTTGTATTTTTAGTTTAAAAACCGGTTAATAAGATGTAGTATTATACTAAAAAAAATTATACGTAATAAAATAATTTTATAAATAATTTTTCCTGGGGCGGATTTGAACCCACAATCATGGAATAGGCGCATTAACTACCCTACAAAAACGAAATTCAATGACTCATGAAGACTTTTCACACCGTGTGCACTATCGTGAAAGGCGTAGGAGGCCCTTCGCCTACGTTTTTTTTCAGATATTTATAGCCAGAGTACCGATGAGGAACACTTGCTTTATATGTAAAAAGTGACAATCTTTCATCATGAAGATCAGCTCAACTGTGGCAGCTACTGGAAGCCTACCAAAGATTAACTGCATTTATGATAATCGTATAAGAATTTTTGTTCTTTTAACTACCCGCTGTATCTCTCATGTATTTATTGTAGGGTCCCTTATACATACATGGTATAAAGCGGGGTATAGAGATAAACCATAGTGCTAAGACACTCCGTTTTCCACTTTATGTATGAATTTGCGAGAGAGACTTTGCATCTAATCAGAATTATTTTAATCTTGTTGGTATTTCAAAAGTTGCATTGTATCGTATCATAAGGTATTTTTAAGACTGACTGTACAGTATAATCATCATCATCTTAAATGCGTTGATTTTAAGTATTGTTAACACTTCCTAACTCTTATTGCACACTAAGGAAAAAGGGTAATTTTAAAATACTTTTCTTCAGCCCCATCGAAAATCGTAATATAATAATTTGAATCGAAAATCAAAAAATGATAATTCTTCCGAATAGGAGTTCTACAATTGTTGTGATATCTGTATATTAGACGATGTCTCACTGTGTCACGATAAATATTGTTTTGAGCCTCACGCTGTTTCCTGCACATAGCAGGGTAAGCAAACGGAATCTGGGAACCTAGTGTTAACACTCCATTCCCATTAAGACACTTCCGTTCCCCTGAATTCTCACATACATTTAATATTTGCTCCCAAAACAATCAGGGCAATAGTCTTAACTATATTATATAGGTAAAATCCTTTTTCTTTACAAAAATATCAAAACCAACACGTGTAATTGAAATAATTTTTAATTACAACAAAATATACGGCAGAAATAATCGTTTAATCTAAGTCGATGGCGCCTAATGGTGGCCATAACTGTAAAAGTTATTTGTTTCACACCATAGCTGGTCGCCGCAGGGCGTGGGCTGTTAATTGAAACGTAATAAATTTTTATACAGATTTTATTGTATGAAACTGCTTTGAAGTTGTAAAAATTTACGTAGCACTGGTGCTGTAGAGGTAG
Organism: Heliconius pardalinus sergestus; assembly: GCA_001486225.1. Lineage (NCBI taxonomy): Eukaryota > Metazoa > Arthropoda > Insecta > Lepidoptera > Nymphalidae > Heliconius > Heliconius pardalinus. The sequence goes on from FASU01039660.1 coordinate 10,829, forward strand.
TCTGTAAATTGGAATAAACAGCTGTGAGTTCAATTTCGGGAAAAAGATCATATTTTTAATTTCATTAATAAAAAAATCAATATAAAAGGATAGGCAGCGGGAACCTGGGAGTCTAATGCTATGATGCTCCGTTCCTATTAAGACATTCCATTCCTCACTTTCCGCGGAATTTTTGAGGCATTTACTAAATTTCAAAATATTAAAATTTCCGTTATTTATTTTTATTTTTATTAACTTTAAGGTATGGTACACAACAGTGAAATAGGTGTGTTATAAATTAGAAAAATATGTACACAAATGTGTTCGAATCCCGCTACATTAAATTTTGCATAATTTCCAACCAATAACAAATAAATCAATTTCATTTGGTTAGTATTTAAACGTAGTATGTAAAATTATTTTAAAAAATATGGTGATAGTAATAGTAGGCCTATATCATATATCAGGATAGTAAGAAGAAAAGTATTCTATACTAAGCCACGTTGTTAACTATTTATGGATCAATTTTCATATAAGCCCGTTCAACTAGTTTTGTTTTATCTATGCCATATTAAGTGATAAATGTAACATATCTTTTTTGTTGGAATTTCATATTTTATTTCACTTGTAGGAGGGTAGTCAAAGGGAACCTTTTATTAAATAAAAGGTTCCCATGCTCTCTCCCCTCTTATACCCATGCACCATCTAAATTTGAAGAAATTATAATTATTAATTAGCAGAGCGGAGGCATGAAAATATTTACACCTTAAGTGTAGTTATCTTAACTGATAGATAAACTAAAAACGTAAATCCGTTATTACGTTATCTGTCAGTTAAGAGGAAAACTTTAAAATGACATTTATCGTATCTCACGAGTTATTGAAACAATAACACCGCTACACGGCGGCGTTATTTAAAAAGTTATAGTACATCGAGTTATGCTGTTGTATTGCACTTGTATCCAATAGAACTATAAATTGTAACTGTATTTTATAAACTTCAACAACTTCTATATGTTATGTTTTATTATACGTATATAATAGTTATTAAAAAAAATCTGCTTCACGCTTTACACCGCTTACAGCAGGGTAGAGAACTTAGTGCTAAGACACTCCGTTCCCCACTTTCTGCCGAATTCTGGACACATTGCG
>FASU01039664.1:2731-12979 GCA_001486225.1 Heliconius pardalinus sergestus
AGTTACATATATCATTTTAGATTAAATATTCATTACATGTATTTTTATTAATAAATATAATATGTTAATATAAAGAGAGATTAAAAATTAAGTAAGGAATCTCCATATTTATAATGTGAATGTTTGGCAGGCTGGATCTTTATGACACTTTCATGCAAAAACTTCTAAACAGATTTAGATAAAATTTTATAGTAATATATGCAGCTTATATATCAGAATAACCTATTGGCTATGATTTATATATAAATATTGAATAATTTGTTTAGGTTGTTATTAATTCATTCATTTTTTCATTCATTCATTCACGTTTGTATAATTGGAGTATGAAAGCCTATCAAAACTATAGAATCTCCACATTTATTAGGTTTAATTAATAAATATGTAATTATATAAATATATAATAATTTCATATCCATCATAAATCATTATTATTATTAATAAATATATAATAATTTATTATGTATCTGTATCTTTTAATAAAAAATTAAAGTGATTAATCAAATATTAAAACTAAAATGTAGTTTTACTTTATATAGCAGCTTAGACCTTTGCTATTGTTTAATATCTTTTTTTATTGTGTAATTCATACCTGCCATAAATCCAGCTGATCTCCTCAGTGGGACAGCACCAAATTCTATTATTTCTGACCATAACTTTGTAGCATATGCCAAGCTTTTTGGTGTGTTCTACAAAAGTAAAGTGCACATAAAATATTGTTTTAAATTATATCAAAAATAAATAAAATATTTTATATATGTTTGCAATAAATAAAAAATAATTACCTGTTTATAACAAGCTGCTAATATCAAAACCACTGAGTATTTAGGGAATTTAGTCATATTCAACTGTTTCTGTTGAATTTTCTCAAATACTCTGTACATTTCATCATACATTTGAGAGTTGTAAAGGAGATCCAAGAGTATCTGATAAGATACTAATTGGGCAAAAAAATCTTCATTCATTGGATCATCAAAACACTACAAAGAGAAAATCATATTTACTTTTTTATAGGATTATATACACAAGAATAAGTCTCAATACTATGATTCCAATATTAGTGGCAGCTTACTTTGATTGCCTCATTAGGGGCATCCAGAAAATGGAACATCCTCATTACAATCGGCCCAAAAATAAAAGAACCAAATCGAAATTCAGTCTTTTGTGTATTAAACCTGAAAATATAATGCAAAATTGAGATGGTTACTAAATAAAAAAAATATTGAAACAAGGCAAGTAATTTCAAAACATACTTTTTTATCATCTTTAGAACTAAATCTATATCAGCTGGTTCAGCTATATGTATCATATTTTTAAGATCTTCAGTGAAAATCATATTTTTTGAATCTGAAGCAAATTCCGTCATTTTACTTTTAAATTTATCGGAGAAATTCGCAAATTGCTCGCGAACTCTTTTCCTTGCTTGTAAGTAACCATCGATTCCTAATGCAGATATAGAATACAAATGTTGAACTAGAAAATAATAAGTAAATTATAAATCTAAATATTATTTTAGTAAACATAGTTAGCAAATACTGTTTGTATCACATAGATATCCACTAGGTACCTTGGGTTACATGAATGCTTCTGTATGGAACTATATAACGGAGACAGTAACTTGTCGATAGTTTTAGTAATGAATTATGTAAAAAGGACATGATTGGTAGTTTCAATATTGTTCGCACATTTATATCAGCAATAGAATTTTTAAGGTTATATGTTAGATTTAAAATTTGGCTCGGTCTTTGACAAATGACAGCTTTAATAGACCATAGACAAAAAAAGTAAGACTTACTAATCGACTTACATAATCGATTACATATTCATTTCATTATAGAGACTACTTCAATATATTTTACCTCTCATCGAAACATACAATTATAAGTGTAAGTATAGACATTGTAAAAAAAATTTAAGGGCAAAGTTGCACAACAAGCTGCAAACGTGTTATAATCACTTTAAACAAACAAAAAATGCAGTTTTTATATTAATAATGAAGTAAAATATTCGTAAAGTATTAAGTAAGTCGCATTAGATAATAATATACCGTATTACACTTTAGGTAAAAATGTAAATATTAATATTGCTATTTAATCTATGCACAAATTCCATTACTCTGCAAATTGAAGTATCTCAATTCTCAACCTCATCTGCCAATTTATCAAAAGTAGCCCAAGAGAAAGGTTACACATATGCGTATAATTCTAATAATGACATATTTGATTGTATAGTGGACAAATTAAATGTAATATTAAATTGTTCTGTACCTTTTACACAATTACTTAAATAATTTCTGCTGTAAAGTTAGTTTCAAAAGTTTGAATAAATTCGTGATGCTATATTTGGTGCAAATGAAATCACTATTTTTTATATTTTGAAACAGACTGGTGCTTTTATAAATTAAAATGTTTTAATTTTCCTGGTGTTTTATAAAAACAACAATGTAATCAATCCAAAGTTCATTTTTTGGAGATACAGGATTACCCAGTGCTCACAACATGAAATTTTTATTTCGCCATTTAAAGTCAATTTAGTTCATCATTATCTATAACTAGTAAATTTGACTTTAAAATGGCGAAATTTCATGCTGTGTGTACTATTGTAATTACTCTATCATAATGCCTATAAATTATATGTGCGTTTTCTTTAATATATTCAACTTATTTTGTTATATATTATTAATTATCTATTGATTTTCAATATATAGATAACCATGGATGGAAAAGTAAAGTGACTAGAAGGACTAATCATGTGGAGGACATGAAATGAGAATTTTCATCAAAAACAACATGAAAAGATTAACTGAGTAATGTTGGCTGATGACAAAATGCAGGGTGGAAATGTAATCAATGATAATAATAGTACATAGTACTCCATTTGCCTGCCAAGTTATGTCAAATGTATTATATGACATTTTTTATAAATTTGACAAGTTAAACAAAATATCATACATATGACATGCTATGCTTATAAATCACATTTTTACCAATAATATTTATTTAGTTATCATCAATAGTTTATTTTTTGTTGAACTTTTACTAAATCCAAAAACAAATGTTACTTTTTACAGGTGCAGAAAGTAAAAATTTAAAGATATTGTGTTGTCCAAAGTGAATAACATAAAAATGGCTGAAAAAAATTTAAGGAATTCAAAATATGATTCCAAAGATTCTAAAGCTAGTAACAGAAAAAGAAAGAATGAAGATACTAATTATTATTTAAAAGAAAGTCAAACACCACCTCTACCATTGAAAACTAGTATAGAAGAGTTGATGAAACAAAGAGAATCTATAAGACTGGAACTCAAAAATATAGAAAAGTCTAAAAGTAAATCAGAAAACAAAATAAAAGGAACTTCTCGTAAACGTAAACATTGGGACGAGTGTTCCAATGATATTTGTAATACAGATGCAATTAAAAGTAAAAAATCTTCATATAGTAAAACTAAACAAAAAGATCTTTCTCCTGAATGTGCACCAGATTTGGCACTATTAGACTCTGAGGATGAAGAGAATATTATAGAACAAAGACGTCAACAAAGAAAAATACTATTAGAACAATTGCACACAACAGAAACAAAACAAGACATTAATCATGAAAACATGACACCTAATACTATGAGAATTCACAATATAAATGAGGATAGTAAAAAGCCCTCAATTGACAAAACAAAATCTTTAAAAGATACTACCGATATGTTTTCAGAGGAAGATTTTGCACCACAAAATAGTTGTGACAATATAAAACAAGACAACAGCAAAGAAACCGCACAATTGAGAGACAACTGGGATGATGCTGATGGATATTATAATATTAAAGTTGGTGACAAAATCAACAGTAATCAGTACACAATTAAAGCTCTATTAGGACAAGGAGTATTTGCTAATGTTGTTAAAGCACAAGACACCAAAAGTAATAAAGAAGTTGCTATAAAAATTATAAGAAATAATGATTTAATGTACAAAACTGGTTTAAAAGAAATGGTTATCTTAAAAGAAATTATTGAGGCTGACCCAGACAATAAATACCATTGTGTACAATTTCTGTCACATTTCATGCACAAAGGGCACCTGTGTTTAGTTCTTGAACCACTTCATATGGATCTGAGGAGTATACTCAAAAAATATGGTAGATACCATGGCATTAATATGAAAGCATTGATGAGTTATAGTAGACAACTGCTTCTGGCACTACGACTTTTGAAAAAGATTAGTGTTATTCATGCAGACATCAAACCTGACAATATTTTAGTAAATGAAAAGAAGAATGTACTAAAACTTTGTGACTTTGGTTCAGCAGCAAAGATAACTGATAATGAACCGACACCATATCTAGTGTCAAGGTTTTATAGAGCACCTGAAATTATACTTGGGATCCCTTTCAAGCACAGTGTTGATGTTTGGTCCACTGCCTGCACTATATTTGAAATGGCTACCGGAAAAATTCTCTTCACAGGCAATTCAAATAACAAAATGCTCAAATATTTCATGGACCTGAAAGGAAAAATACCAAGTAGAATACTAAGGAAAGGAAAATTTAAGGACCAACACTTTAATTATAATAATAACTTTCTTCTTCACAAAAAAGATGAATTCACTGGTCGGGAGAAAGTTGAAGAAATGCAAAACATTACAATTACTAGAGATCTGTATAAGGATCTGAAGAAGAGTTGTAAAAATCCTACAAGTGTGGAAGAAAAAAAGATGACACAATTAAAAGATTTATTAGACAAAATGTTAATATTAGACTCAAACCAAAGAATATCAGCAACTGATTGTTTAAGACATCCATTCATACAGGAGGAGATAAATTAATTGTTCATAATAAACAGGGAATTTCTAAATTTGGTTTTATTTTTTTGTACTCAAAATATTATACAAAATCCAAAATTAAAGAATTATTTAATTTCATATACAATGTTCAATAATTGTATTATAAAGGGAAAAAAATGTTTGTTGATAATAGATTAACAGAAGAATTAATTTTGTTGACTAGTTAAAGTATGCGTTAATATAGAGTACCGTTATTACATTCAAAAATACATAATCCCTAGATTTGCAAATTTAAAAAAGAATTGATTGTTTGTTTGCCCAGATATTTTTAACAATTACCAATATATTTTTTACAACTAAATAAATCATATGCAAAAATATATAAGGTAGGTACACAAATCTGAGTTCTTCATTTTTAATAGAAAATAATTATAATATTAAGCTTCCTTATTGCAAATAAAACAAATGTTACAAAATAATACCAATCTATAAAACAATAACATGAGCTCCTGTGCTTGTGTATGTGTAAGATAGAAGGAAAATTGTGCTAAAATTGTCATATTTCCTTAATGATATAGAGGTTATTACTTACAGTAATGTACGGATTATAAATTATATTATACATATTATTTCATTTAATTCAAGTTTGATATGTAATAAAGAAAACTTTACTTTTCAATTATTGTGAATATTAGATGATTAAGACTCAAATGACGTCCCAGTAAAAATGCAAACATAATTTAAAATAGCTTAAATATATGACGATACAAAAATGTCTAAAGATATGGGTAATAATAAAAAAAAACATATCAATAAAATTGTTACTTTAATAGTTTCCTAAGTTAGAAAATAACAAAAAAATATACGACATCAACCAAAATATCACTTAAAAATAATAAGTTTAACATGGGTAGTGAGTACATAGTACATACATACGACATGTTGACTATCACATTTTATAAAGGAGAGAAAAATTGACAATCATCCAATTACTGCTTTCGTTTCTTATTATAGGAATAAATTGACATTTTTGATTGTGAAAACATAATATCACATGTAAAATAATATGTATGTTATTCATTATACTATAAGAGTTGTAATTAAAAACTAGACCCAAAAGAATTTATGAACATAATAACTAGGACTAGTAATATAACGCATATTCTCTATTTTCTGACATTTTACATCGTTACTTTAATAATTTCTAGACTACACCCGAAAGAAGGACATAGGTATGTGTTCGTTAACTACACAAATTATATTAACTATACAATATTATAATAAAAAAAACGCATTATTGCCTTTAATTTTTTTTCAGTATTGGTTCAGAGTAGGGCTGCCACCCGTGCGGGATTTCACACTGATGTGCCGAGAAATACTGAATAGTAATAAAATAAACCGCATAAGTACTGGTTTATTCCATTATTTACAGAATAATATAATTTTTTGTGTTAATTAAATTAATTTTGTGTGAAAATAATTATCTTTAAAAAAAGTGTATAATTTTATTGTTAACTTGAGTATTTCATTTATTTTATTTATGGTGATTTCGAATAAAATAATAAAAAAAAATCTGTTCTGGGAAGTTTAGAAAAATATTTCAACCAAATGTGCGAAGCTTTTTTAAATTTTGGTCCGACGTCGACAATTTAGGCAATGGCGGCCCTAGTTGACAAGAACGTTATGTGCAAGTAACTTAAAACACTTAAAATTCAGCTTGGCTGTACACGATATTACTTATGTCCACTAACACTTTAATAAACATTAAAAAAAATAACAAAATAATAATAAATAGGTAGTAAACCATCACAGTACGATAAAAATAAAATTGATAAGAATCAAATATATATATATATATATAAAATAGTAAAATAATTATATTTTGTAATAATTTACCGATCTTTATTATATCGCAAATGATGGTGTGACGTAGTAATACTTGTACGGATATGGAGACATTTATCTATAGAGATGATTCAGTATGTTTTTGTAGATTTCCTTTCTTTGTGTTTACATATTTTTACTGCATTTTAAACTTTAATCGATCTATTGATATCGATTTTAAAAAACATATTTCTTAAAATTTATTTTCAATCGATTTAATCTGGCGAACTACCGCATTTTCTTTATTTATACTGAATCATACATACAAATAAATTTATGTCTTGACAAAATACTGTTTGTAATAAATCAATATGAAATAAGAATTAGAAGAAAAAGTATTTTTACAAAGAAATGAAAATATTAGGAAGGGTGAAGAATATTAATTATTTACATGTATAAGCATTTTTTTTTGTTTCAAAAACCTTTGGACAAATAATTTAAATTTCATAGTCATGTAAATAATTATAATATAAAATAATTTTCAATGGTTTAAAGCCCAAGAAAGTAATAATTTTACTGTTTACATTATAAACAAACGTAATATATACATGATTTTTTATTAATATCATTTAATTATCAAGTGTCTTAGTGATTTTTATTGAGATCATTCTTGGTTTGTTATATATGAATTAATGAAAATTTATTTTTAAGCAACTACTGTTACTATTATTTAATGTAAAGTAAAATATAATCATAAATTTAATTAGCTTACATCTTTGCCGCCTAACAACATTATAAATAAGAAGAGTAGCTGCCGACCGATTTCATTTAATTAAATTATATTATTATGTTATTTAAAGTAAAATCGACACACAACTACAACAAATATCAATTCGTAAAATCGATTATTAACACATTTTAATCGTTATTTTTTTAAATCACCATTTATACTGACTTCCAAAAAAATTTCAAAGCTAATAAAAATTTCACCTAAGAAACAATTTAAAATAATTATTGTCGCACCGTTACACTGTATACATAATTGCTAAAGTCAGAATTATCGAATTCAATCGATATAGAAAATCGATTATCACATTCAAAAAAAAAATTGTGCAGATGCTATAAGAATATAACGATTGAGTCAGAGCGTGTGTACTAAGGAGGAATAGTAAATTCATAATAAGAGTACTTAAAAAAAACAAGTTTTGGTTATCAGGTCAATTACATAGCCATAGTTCTTATCCTAACATGAAAAAAGTGGATGGATCGATTACACAACTAAGTTTTAAAGCAGATAGGGATGTGACTCCGATCACTGGACCAAAGTAAAAAAAAAAAAACACCACTGACACTTAATTGTAAAGCTAACCCTTAAATGATAATGTTTCTTTGGATGTTGAAATTAATGTACATTTTTTTTTATTTTTTGTCTGTTATGTAGACAGCATGTTTTGGGGGAATCCCGTTGTTCCTATGTCTATGGACTGTCCTGAAGCTATGGAGTCGGGGCTTTGTAGGGATGCACTGTATACTGGATTCATTGGTGTGGTGCCTCCTGCTTCGAACAGTGTGCTGTCGTATACGCTATTGCTCTGCTGGAACAATATTTAATTTGATCTTAACTTACTAAAGAATTTAATTATTTAAAACAACATAACAATTTTGAACGTCGCGGGATTTGAGCCCAGACCAGACAAACCTCTGGTGAATATAAGCCATACGTTCAACGGTACGGTCGTAAGACGCGCGCGTTAAATACCGCTACGTTAAAAAAAATATTCGTTTTCTAAACAAGTATTTGTTTTTAAATTTCTTTTCTTCTCAAATGTGGCATATCACTTTAAAAATGTTAAAAATATAATTAAATTTGTTTAATACTAATAATAATAATAAATGCATAGTACATTAGTATTAAATTTTAAAATAGATTTATTTTTTATCTTCACTTTCTGCCCAAATTTCGAGACAATGCGCATAGACATTGGATAGACGTCTCAACGCCGCTCTTTGTCTTGTAACCAGAGCGAGAATATTTCATTCCGTCGAGTGGGAATTGAACTCACAGCCATAGTATTTACAGTCAACCAGTAAGATAATTCATCACATCAAATATTACCGAGAATGGAGTGGTAACACGTAAACAGTAAAATTTCTTGGAATTTTCATACTAACGATTCGCGGACGCCTAGGCTACAGAGCGAAGAAATTAAAATATTAAATATTTCTTGTCCGCGAGTGGGAATCGAACCCACAACCTGTCGCCTTTACCTTGTATAAAATATAAATAAATAAATAAAAGTAATCAAATTGATAACAAATAAAACATACTTGATAAATATAATCGGAGTCAGTTTTGAGCGAGCTGAAGCTCTGCTGGTGGGGCAGCGACACCTGGTCGTCGTCCATCGGCTCGTCCATTTGAGCCTTGTACGAGAACATGATGCTGGGCTGTGATACGCTGCAAAATTTATATATTTTATAAAGGGGTTAAGAGTTTCCAGTTGAAAAAATGAAGATAATTGATTGAAATTGATATAGCAATGCAGTACAGTACGGTTGACCAGTCATGGCTGCTATGAAGTTGAGTTTGCTAAACTTTTGCACATTGTTCACTTGGAAGAAAATAATCAAAACTAAGAAAAATTACAGAATCCTATTATATCTTTTTTATATGGGGGTATTTTTAGTGGGTCTGATTAAATGTAAATATTTAAAAAAAATACTGTTATTAAGTAATTACTAATTATACAAATGAATATTGATTGAGTTATTTATGTGTACAAATATAATTTTTGAGGAAAATAACAATATATTATTATGACTTTTATTAATTTCAAATTTAAAATATACATCTACACCTATTCCTATAGTTTAAATAAATGGTTACAAATAATTTTCTTCTTTTAGAGCATAAGAGACCTATAATAAACTAACATATAACAAAAAATCATATTATTTTGCGAATCTCGTAAAATTATCAGGTTATTATCAAAATCCGGCCAATCATAGCTGCTATATGGGTACAATAATATTTTCGTCAACGATAACCCCGAAACATTCTATCTTTTCTTACTTAAAAGTGAACTTAACTTAAAAATATTTATAAAAAATGCTAAGTATTATGGGAAGTGAGTGCGTAAATCGCTCAGTATAACAAACCGATGTAAGCATCAATATTTCAAACTACACAACGGATTTTAATGTGATTTTCACTAATACACAGATTGATTTAAGAGTAAAGTTGAGAAGATTTTTGATGAACAACAACTCTAGTCTTAGCCTTTTTGTCCACGCAAGAGTTAATAAAATTGTTAATATCGGCTTAACATAAAACTTAGTTTAAATTGCAAATATTTTAATCTCAACAAAGTAGATAGATAACAATGAATACAAATGTTAAAGCTCCGCAAATCCTGCAATCTTGATTTCACTACCGATAAAAATAGTAGAAAATTGATTGAAAAATGGTATAAGGAAATAAAATCAGTTTTTTTAATAAAAAATTTCTGATACGTTGAGGGACAGTGTGATGAAAATATTTAAAAAACTCATTTTCTCGAGTGGTAATCGAATCCACAACCTAGCGCGTTTACAGTCGTAGATTTGTGAGGATTAATGATTTATTCGGGAATCCGCTGGATTCAAAGGGCGCAGG
>FASU01039745.1:2695-20006 GCA_001486225.1 Heliconius pardalinus sergestus
AATCTTTAAATCGCCACCTATTTTTATTAAATTTGAAATTTAGACTCTTAAAAATATTCCATTGAACACATCGTGGTTTATTAGAATTCACCCCTAAATACGCAAGCGAAGCTGCACGCGTCCGCTAGTTGACTAATATATGCATAATCTATTACACTATGTTTTGACTACAACTATGTACAAGACAGACAACCATCATACCTGTGATAATATTTCTGTAAGAACTTGTATTTTCCTTTGACAGCCTTGTTGGTGACCAGTTTCGGGTTGAGCCGTTGTTCCACGCGCCGCTCTTCCTCCGTCATATTCCTCATTCGCTCTATTGCTATTAACTCTTTTTCTATACTGAAAAATAAATATTAATATTAATATAAATAAATATTAATAATAAATAATATTAATAAAAAATATATATTGTATATTGTTCTTAATATAATTGTTCGCGATTGGTAGTCCGGATAATCGCGAATCCGTATAACTGAGGGCCAGATAAAGAAGTTTCTACTGTATATAAAAATAGGCGTAGTAAATGACACCTATCGTCGCACTGAACTATACTTTAGTGTTATGTAGGTACCTTCGTATTTTTTTTTTCGGTTTATCTATACCAAAATTTCAAAAAAAAAGGTTACAATACTTACGCCTCGCGTTCCTCCTTGTCACGTTTGATACGTTTCATTTCACGCAACTTCCACGCTTCGTACTCGAGTTCGTCGTTCTCGTCGTCGGTGCACACGTCGTTGATGTTACCTTCCTTGCTGTCAGTCTGGGGAAGTACTATAATTTAATGGTGTTTTTTTAGAAAGTAATGACACTTAAGCCCGAATGATTTACGGGGTACTAGTTTAATTAAATTTTTTATAACATAACAAATTTAGTTTTTTTAGTTAAAATCAGACTTTATACATTTCTTTGATTAATGCTTTGACACATAAGAACATTCTCCATACATTCATTATGTATCCATCGATAAAATGTGAAGCAAAAAATCTTTATTTCGTCGCTACTAGGTTAGCTAGCTAGCCGCTATCAAGGCACCACGTGGCGTTGAGTTCTGCCACTCAACATGTAATGTCTCGAAATTTCAATGGTGCTTGTTAGAGTATGTTAAACCTAACTTCCCTCTGCCTACCCTGCTGTATGCGCGACACAAGTTGAAGCTAAAAAAAAAATACCTGAGCATTTCTCTGTTCAGACCGAATTGTCTCCTCCACCAACTTTAAAGCCTCTCTCCTCCTTTCTTCCTTTTCCTTTCTCGATTCGGATTCTTCTTTCTTTTGCTGTTTTACTTTACGTTCCCTTTCGGCTACGGTCATCCTGTCAGACGCTCTAACAAATACTGGCTTTACTCTTGGTCCTTAGTAAATATAACAAAAAATAACATATATATATATATATATGAGAAATAATAACAACTTTTAATTTATTGTTAACTTTACCTGTGGTCATGATTAAGATGAATATGTTTATTTATTACCTGTGTCCTCCTCACTATCTGTATATTCTGTATCAGAAGAGCCACTCTCCTCTTTATCACCATCTAACATTTCTTCGTCTTCATCTCTCCCAAGTACTTCCTTTTCCGCTTCTCTATAAAAAAAATATGATAAAACCAAAATATGGATACAATATTTAGTAACTTACAATATTAACTTTATTATTAATGTTTTCGACTAAATTAACAATTAAGAAAAAATAGTTACTGATTTTTTTGTTTACTGGCAAAATAGACTATAATGGTTAATTGTCTCACCTAGCGGCAAGCTTAGCTTTGACTGCCTGCCGACGTCTTTCAATCTCCTCTTCATCCAAATCATCTTCACTCTCGGAGCTGTGCCGCGCATCATCTTCACTAGATTCTGATTCATGTTCGGGCTCTGCATCTATTATCTCAGGTTTGTGTTCCGCTCGTCGAGGCGGAGAGTGGGCAGCAACACGTAAACGTCGTAAACGTGGGTCGTCGATCTGGTAAAAACATTATTGTCTATTGATAGTAGTATATATAGTGTAACCCATTCAGGAACACTGTGACTGCATGGGACCACCTTATTAAGGATTTTTGTTACAAGAGTTGTAAGTGAGCTTTACATTTAAATGATAATATTAAATGATTGATATAAAAAAAAATGCAGTTACCTTGCGTTCTTATAAACTACAATAATATATTAGTTAGTAATTCAACCATTTGAATGTGGTCGAAAATTATGTGTAGAATAAAACATAATCACAGTCATCACACACTTTTTAAAATGAAGCCTGGTTTCCACCTTGAGCAGAACGGCCCTATTGAGGTGTATGTTGAACTAGCAAGAAAAATCTTCATATTTGTTTTCCCACCAAAAAATAGTTTGGTAGAAAGAACTGAGCGAGCAGAAAGAATTGGGCAAGTGATGTAATTAAAATAAGTCCATTACCAGTACTCGCTCATTTCATTTTCACAGTAAAAACCAAGCTTAAATCTATATTAACAAAATATAATAATATAAATACTTATAAATACCTATTATGAAAATAACAATAATAATATCATTTCATTATTCATAATTAATTTGAACTTTTAAGTGTGAAAAGAGTATTTTGAACCTGTAGCTGTAGTTTATGTTCAAGAGTTAATTTGGTAAAAATAATTATAAGTATAGCAATTTGATGGCACTGGAATTTAGATTAAACTTATACAACTGAAGATGTACATCTGAATGTACTGGACATTGATAAAAATTTATATCTTTTAAAAATAGAAATGAATTTTAATTGTATTGTTAACATAAGCACATAATATTTTGTATAAAGTGTAAAATTTCTACACATATGTAACCATTTTGCTAATTTAGGAACACTTCATAATTTTTGTAATTATGAAGTGTTTATTATTATTCATTTTATTTTACAAGATAATTTAAGTCATTTAAAAATATTGTTTGTTTGTGTGTGCCTTCAAATAGGTTAGTGGCAAACTATACAAAAATATATTGTACACAAAGAGAAACATTCATTTAAAAATATATAGAAAATTACTTCTGTCTCAGATTCACTTTGTTGATCATCTTTACGGCTGACTATTTGTGCTATCTGATGTTTGCGTTCAGGTCTCTGTTGTTCTATGAAGTCTTCGGTGTCTGATTCTTCAGAAGACGAAACACCTTGAGCATATTCCGGTTTCTTTCCCGATATATACCTCTGCACTTTGACTTTTTGCATAGAAATTTCACCTATAACAACGTTTATAATCATTACTATAATATATTGTTGCATTTTTCATATTGTAATAATTAGTTTGTGAATGCAAAGTTCTCATAAATAATTTTGATAGAAACGGCAAAGAATGTAATCGTTATTTACCTTTTTCATTTCGAACAGGGACAGCTCCGGCTGTACTCTGTATACCAGTAGGTTGAGCAGGCAGTTGATTCATCTTGTCTCAATTACTAGTCCTTACCCGATATATACAGCAACTTACAATCTTACAGTATATAATAGTAATACCGTTTTTAATTTATATGTTAAAAATGTAATGTTACAAAATTGTAATCAAGATTGAAAAACGATAATTCTATGAAATATTGATTTTTACATTTCACGTAACTAAAAACCAATTCATTTTGTAATTCCCACTTCCACTAAAATAAATATTGTTTATTTAATAAAAGTAAATGCTACTAATCATGTTAATCTATATTCTGTACAACCTAAATCGGACAACAGAATAACAGAAACAGACAACACAAAACAATTACAACATGTAATATGCTAGGGCTGCCAATTCAATACTAATCTTAGATAATACACATATACTAGAGCAATACTAATATAGCAAAATATCGACAATCAAAATTTCAATATTGTTCTCTTACCCTTACATTTTAACTCAAAATTACCGTACCCGTAATTTTTGCGTCTTTTATTTTACCTTTCACCAACTTCATGTAAATGTTTGGTCTTCAATTATTTTTATTTTTATAGAAAAAGAAATAAAATAATAAATTTGTTAACGAAAATTATTGGATATTGTAAAAATCTTTAGTTCCGCGACTTCTATTCACCCCATTTAACTAGTATAATATTGTAGTCACAATTGCTTGTTTTAATTCAAACTAAATGTGATAACACATTTATAGTGACTTAATTTTTATTTACTGAATATTGACAGAATATACTATTCTACCCTTAAAGAATATTTTTCTATTTAATAGAACTTTATTAAATAAATAAGAAAAAAATCAATAGATAGATAGATACATCCTCACATTCGGAATTTGTAGATAACAAATTCCGAACATTATTCTTTAATAATCCGCAATTAGAACGTAGCCTCGTATATATTCATATTTCATATCGATATTTGATTACTTTGTACTTGTAGAAAGGAATGGGATGGCCATTTCCAATTCCCATTACTTTTATACATAATTAAATTAAGACTTAGTTTCCAATGAAAAATTGCTTACATTGAACACAAGGAGACGTAAGCATTATCTAAATTCGATAATATTTGAATATAAACAAGCAGAGGCCATCAAGCTTTACATATTATTTAGTTGATAAGTTATCATAAGTAGTAACACAAAGTAAACAATCAGCTATATTTATATATAAACTTAAGTATATTATTAAGAACTTTTAAACCAGTACTCTTTTTGAGTGTAATTGTTTTGTATTTTACTTTCATTTCTTTATATTTTTTAATAATCATGGCAGCTCGCGAACTTCGTAGTTTAGATGATTTAATAACTAGTCAACTTGGAGATAAAGATTTAGAAGAATATAACAGAATTCATTATGGCAGAAAAGATCATCATTTACTGGAATTGAAAAAATCGAATATTGAACTAGCCTACAATAATAATTTTGAAATGGCAGCATATGATTTTCCAGCACAAAAAGAAGAAACCAGAAAACCACGTATAGTTAAAGTTGGTATAATACAACATTCTATTGCAATTTCAACAGATAAGCCTATTGTACAACAAAGACAAGGTATTTTTGATAAAATTGGAAAAATTATTGTTGCTGCTGCTAATGAAGATGTTAATATTTTATGTTTACAAGAGGCTTGGAGCATGCCATTCGCATTTTGTACTAGAGAAAAGCAGCCATGGTGTGAGTTTGCAGAATCTTTTGCAGATGGCCCCAGTGTAACTTTTTTGAAAGAACTTGCTGCAAAATATGGCATGGTTATTATCTCTCCAATATTAGAGAGAGATGAATCTCATGGTGATACCATATGGAATACAGCTGTAGTAATTAACGAATTAGGTAAGGTTATTGGTAAACACAGAAAAAATCACATACCCAGAGTTGGTGACTTTAATGAATCTACCTATTATTTTGAAGGTAACACAGGTCATCCTGTTTTTGATACTAAATTTGGTAAAATTGCTGTTAATATTTGCTATGGTAGACATCATCCATTGAATTGGTTAATGTTTGGTGTTAATGGAGCAGAGATAGTTTTTAACCCTTCAGCAACCATTGCTGGGCTAAGTGAGCATTTGTGGGCTGTAGAGGCCCGCAATGCAGCTATTGCAAATAGCTATTTTGCCTGTGCAATAAACAGAGTGGGAACAGAAAGTTTTCCAAATGAATTTACATCTGGTGATGGGAATCCTGCTCATAAAGAATTTGGGCACTTCTATGGATCCAGTTATGTGACTGCTCCTGATGGCTGCAGAACTCCAGGTTTATCAAGAATACACGACGGTTTACTCATAGCCCAGCTTGATTTGAATCTATGTCGTCAAATAAAAGACAAATGGGGTTTCACAATGACACAACGGCTAGATCTCTATGCTGATAGTTTGAATAAAGCAATACAGCCTAATTATGAGGGTCAAACAATAGTTTAAATGCAATGTTATAAAAGTTTTATTTTTACAATGATAATAATTATATTAAGTATTTTATATTAGCCAAAAAATATTTCTATTTATTTGTTATTGTTATTTATAGAATTTGGCAATTAAAATATTTAGAAATTGGGGAATGGAGTCTTTAACACTAGGTTCCCTCTGTGTACCTTGCTGTGTGCGGGATACAGTGTGAAGCTGATATTGTTATAAAATATTTTATTTTTCTAACTTGTCGTTTATAATGCTGAATTATATTATAATAAAGGTTTATTTAATGAGCAATTATTCACTTGATATTTTATTTCATATCATAAATTTATAAATTAGATAATCATATTTAGTTTACTTTTTAACACACTTTTATTAGGTCAAACAGTAACAACAGACTGACTGTGTAATAAAATCTAAGAATCTGAATTTGAACCACTTGTAATAATTGTACCTTGGGGTTAGTTAGTCATATACCTTAGGTGAGAATAAAATATTGTGGTGTCAATAAGCTGGTGTGATGATTGAGCCAGGTCCTGAATATTGGAACTTCATAGGTTACTAGAAATAACCCTTCAATTTTAGGCTTATACAGTTTATAGCTCCTTTAGTATGGAAAAGCATGTATTTGAGGTTTGTTTTAAAACTATATATTATTCATATTTCATTTAAAAAGTCATAATCAATATAAAATACCAAACTAGAGTAAATTCAATTATGTGTCTATGCACAATGTTACATTGTTAACTACAGTATCATAAGGTAAATAGACAAAGAGAACCTAATGTTAAGACTGTTTTATTTTCTCACTTTCCACCCAAAAGTTAGAGACTGTTTCAAATTGCAAAATTCAACTTTTATCTTATTATCAGAGTGAAGGAAGTGAAAATAATTCATTCCCGTGAGTGGAAATGGAATCCACAACTGGATAATGTAACATATTGCCTTATTGTTTTTAAAAACTACTATAGCATCACGTGGCGTAGTAAGGGGCTGGAGCATCATTCCCGGGTGCCACTCTTAAAGGAGTGCCAAATAGTCTGCAAAACTATTTAAGCATACATATGAAATTGTATTATGTTCGCCTGAGGGGCGCTGTACAAGTATTTTGCCCCGGGTACAAGTTAAGCTCACTAGGCTACTGATAGCACCACACCAATGGTCTCATGTTTTTATTAAAAATATGTAATTTTTGTTTTGTTTACTTAGAATGACTTAAAATACTCCACAATCACTTAGGAAGTCAAATATTTTAATTTTTAATGCAATGGTTTCAAAAGGGATTTTCAAAATAAAACAGAATTTTAAAAACATTGTGTACCAATGAGAATAATACAGAAGTGAGCTATATATAAATATATGGTAATTATTGTAGGATACACTCAGTGGTTCAATAAGTTGTTCATAGGAAATAATTTTTAAAAAATATATAATTATTTAAAATCATAATCTCTGATCACATAAATATAAATATTTATTTTCATAATTTAATTAATTAAGTTTGCATTCATAGTAAGTTCCTAAACATACCAACCAGTGTTATGTTAAGGCTAATACATTGCTTCAGATAGAAAAAATCACTGAATGTACCCTAAAGTGCCAATCATAAAATTGATTACCACTAAACACTAATAATAATCTATGCAGTCTTTGCACGCATGGCAGCTCTTTTACCGGTAACGGCCTGGAAACCAGATTTGATACTTGCAACAGAACAACGAGAACCACAAGTTTCACATTGAAGGAAGAACAATCTGGTATCTTTTTGTAAAATAGTATCAGGGGAACGACATGTATGACAGGTAACATATTCCTTTATATATCGACGTAAAACATTTTCTATTTGTTTTTGTTGGAAACGACCCTTGATAATAAGCTGGCTATTACCATCTACAGAACCACTTGTACCCAATTCAGCTAGTAAAAAGTCTAACAAATGTTTAGGCTGACGATGGAGGGTCTTACATATTTCTGTAAAGTTTGCAAATGATGTTTTCTTTGTCCCAATTCTTACAACCTGAGGGGGTCTCATGATGAACTTTTGTTTTTTACCAGAAACCATACTGGGATTTTTTTCTCTCATAATATCAAACACACGCTCTAATAACTCATCATAAGTGTAATCACGATCACTGCCAATCCAATCTCCATGCTGATCTTCCTCTTTATCTTGATCTTCTCCCTTCACATCATCTTCAATTGCAAACTCATCAATATTTTTCTTCTTTTTCTTCTTCTTAGTCCTAGAGAAGTCTATGTCTAAGTCTAAATCGTCAATAACCTCCTCTTCCTGAGGCTCAGGTTCCTCGACAGGAGTATTTTCATTCTGGGTCACTTCAGGGAGAGCATTTTCCATTTCTTGCAAGTTAAAGAATCTCTTTTTAGTTTTTTTCTTTTTTTTACCGAAGTTATCCAAGTCGAGGTTGTCATCTTCAGGTATGTCTACGTCACCGGACTCGGCAGGCGCTTCGACACTCGTGGTATCTCCTTGGTCACCAGCGAGGGCAGCGTCTATATCAAAACCCGTCTTCTTTTTCTTTTTTTTCTTTAGAGACGGATCAAAAATCATATCTTCTTCCATGGTTTTACTTTACTATTTTAAAATGATTTTTGATTTAGGTTTGGTTATAGTGCAGATGGAGAATTTGGCAGGAACACAGAGTAATGAGTATCCACAACGTACAAAACTAGAAATAACTTTAGCGCTGATTGTTGGCTCAATGTTGCCAGTACTTTTATCTACTTTTGCTAATAAATGTAAATGTAATGTTAAATTCTGTTTGTTTTACTACTGTTACATGAATACAACATAAATATGCAGTGTGTCAAATTATTAATATATTTTTTAAATATGTATATTGCTTATTTTAAAAATTTAGTTTTAGATTACAGTACTTTAATTAATTTAATTTAATGGAAAGCTAAGTGTGAAAAGAGCAACACTTATATCTATAAACACAGGCCAGTACTAAAGTGATAGATGAAAGATAATAGACAAAATTAGTGGGCGACTGGGCGTCCTTTCAACTGACAGATTATTCATATTCCTTCAAAAGCTGATGCAATAACGTGTCATTTTGACTCAAGTACATTTTTTTAAATTAAACATGTATAAACTTCGGTGATATATCTAAATAGGAATATGATGTGACATGTTTTGTCTATATATGTATTAAATGTTTAGTATATATTACTTATCGTACTAGTTATAATAGTCATCATAATAAAACAAAAAATATATTTATATTTAAAAACTAATTTTAATTGTATGTTATCACATTAGTGCCACTTAATGATAAAATATTTACGATATCATACGGTAAATATCATACGTATATCAAATAAATATTTAGTCTGTATTTTGTATCATATGTATATTTTGTGACATTCTCACATACATTATTCTGTGATCTGTATTTAAGGAAATATAACCTTAAATTAAAACATTGAAATTTGAAACTAGGAAATTATGTTTATATGAGCTAAAAAACGTATATAAAAATGTTACTACGCGCTCATCGAACCTTTTCTAAATTAAAAAAGCCAATATCTCGAACATTTGCACAAGCCGTACAAGTAGAACAAAATGAATATACTGATACTCCAGAATATCCTCCTATTTTGGATCTGAGTTTAAAAGCAAGAAAGTTAAGAGATAGACAAACAGTTCATCAAAACATACAAAAAATAAGTACTGTAGAAGAAAAACAAATAGCTTTGAACATGCCCCGATACTATGGATGGAAATCTATTGTACTTAATGAATCTAAAATACCATTTAACGCAATGCCCTTAGTACAGTATTATACACGAACATATTTTAATGAAATTCAAAACCTTCCTGATTTGTATACCGAGTTGGCTTCTATGTCTGATGAGGTAGTTCAAGAAATAAAATCCTGCATTGAAGACTCCATTGCAATAGAAAACGAAGGAGTAGAGTAGGTATCATATATATAAATATTATTTCTAAAAACAAAGTCTAGTTTATAAATTATGTACTTTACTATATTTATTAATAAGATATGTGGTTGCTTCTCTTTTAATTATTTCAGATACAACATTGAGACAACCTTAGACAAATCTGAACAAGAACAAATTGAAAATAGTCATGCAAAAAATATTGTGAAGCAAATAAATAGAATTATCACAAATAATTTAACAGATAAAGTCCCTCATATTTTGTCATCGCAGGTATTTTTTAAAACATCTAAGTGGTATAATAGTATAATTAAAATATTGTTATATCTCCCAAGTACATTTTATTTTCATAATTACAAATAATTAATTATTAAGTAAAACTATTATTTAAGATTTTTCTAACACTTTTATGTACTTACTATAAGAATAACTTGCAACTGGTGCAACAACTTACAAAGTTAGAGAAAATATGCATAAATGGTGTACATTCATAACATTTAATGTGAAGACAAGCATCACTTTGTGTCATATACCAGCTATTGTAGTATGCTTAACATTTTAATACTAAGATTATAATTATATTGATATCTTAAGTGACATACAATATTAAATTATAAATATCAAACACATTTTAGAAACTTTTTATTTTTTAATAGTTGTATTTTTAGTGGTAGCATGCTATCAGTATCTAAGAATAATTCATCTTTATTTGATTTGTAGATTGATTATGATCCTCGCCATGAGGCCTTTTGGTTTATTGGAGGAGTAGATGTACCATATAAAGTAGTGGCTTGGAGACGAAAATATCCATGGTTAAAAGACAGGGAAAATGAGCCTATAGATAGACCAGTGCAATATATAGGTATATATATTATTTTATTATTAAGAATGAATGAGTTCTTACTGTTATTTAACAACATTGAAATTTTATTGCCTGGACTTTAAAAGATGGTAAATAGAACACATTATTAAAGATGTTCACTTATGTTCATAGAAGCTCTATTTGGTGACAAGAAATGAAAAATTGAAACTGAACATAAAATTTTGTAATATTTATAATATTTAATTTGATAACCAATTGTTTTTATAACAATTGGTTTATTAATAACTACTAATATATTAATTTATTAATAACTTATCAGGGTCACCAATACTGGCATTGAGGAATAATTTACCTCTCAAGCCAGTGATACCATATAGTGAAGCAGAAAATCCAGAATTCAAAGTGCCAAAGTTTACATACTCTCCTGAAACTGTAGGTTATTTTGGAGAGTATAGACATGGTACTAATATTCCAGGTAAGCTACATGATATATCTTATTACGGTATTTTATTACATATATTTTTTTAGTTTATATCACATACAATGTTTTAAGTGACCAAACTTAATTCTAAACTTTGTCGTACCAGAGCAGGAGAATGAAAATAGTTCAATAGAACACAACCATCGCATTTACAGCCAAATACACTGCACCATAATAACTTTTTACTTTATTTTTTTTCCTAGCTTCATATTATCGCACATAGCAAGTTAGGCAGAGGGAATCCTAATGCTTCAACACTACATTCCCTATTTTCCCCCAGAATTCACAGGACACTACATATTGAGTGGCAGTAGTAAACGCTGCAATTTACGATGTTATCAGAAAGAAAAAATATTCCCATATAATAACCTTATTGATTGCAGGATATTGGCCTGGAGAGCATGATCAATTTGGCCTCCTCTCTTTTCATGGTCGAGGACATATCTTAGATAGAAAAGAATCTTTTGGTGAAGAAGACAATTTAGAAGCACTACATTGTCAAGCAATTAAATCAAGTTTTGGCTGGCTTTTAGCACAGGCTAACTATCAAGGATTTACCACATATAATGATCTTACCTACCCTCTTGTAACACAAACAGTTATAACCAATGGACATTTAATATCTTTTTATGTTTACCAATTAAACACTATTGAAATGCATAATGATGCAGTCGATAGCAATCCAAAGCATAATATATGTTTTGGAACAAAACCAATGAAATTGTATGATACTATTGAAAATGGAAAAGTTAAAGGATTGAATGAAGATGCTTTAAAAATGTTGGTCCAGTTCTATTTGAATACTCCAGAAGAAAGAAATTATGATATGAAACCTTATTTAGGCAAAGAACAAATAGTTGCAGATATAGATGATGATAATAGACGTTGCTGGTTAGAATCAACTTATAAACATATCGTTTCAAATCGTCCAAAGCATAACTTATTACCAGAACTCTATCTGTGGGAAAAGATATATAAAATAAAGTTCAACACACGGTTCTTTGAAGCAAAGAGACGACCATTCGAGTGGGGAATTAATCCATTTAATAGACGATTGGATGAACATTTGCCTCCTTATATACCTAAAGTTTTGAGGCCTTATCCCAGATCTAAGAAGAAGTTTGAAACTACTTACTATCCAAAAGTGTAATAGGTACAAATTAAATTAAGTAATGTAGTGGTAAACTTTAATAAATTAGTGATTATATAATAGACTTTTTATTTTATTCTATGTCAATGCCCTCTTTTTATTGATACAACTATTTAAGTAATTATATTAATAAATTAAAATTTCATAAACCAGGTTAATAATTACGTTTGATAAAATTATATGATAGGAAACTAGTATATGTTCCTTGATAGGAAATAATGAGTTAGTGAGTTTTTTTTTAAGTCCAGAATTCGGTGAAAAAAGGGAAAAGGAGTGTCATAATACGAAGTTTCTTCTGCTACCCTCCTTTGCGTTTGGGATACAGCGTGACCATAAAGTAAATACATGTATCAATAAATACATGTATAAAATAAATACGTGTGTTAATAAATATTATTATTTCTTTTTTATAGTTTGATTTTGTGACGAAAGTCGCAAATTAATGTACCAATTTCACCTATAGTAACATGATATGAAGCAGTTACATTTTAAAAAAAATCTATTGTATTTTTTTATAATATTTATTTAATTCAACTTCACAATAATTCTATAGATATTATATTATATAAAATTTTTAGCTTATGACTTTTAGGCGTACCAATTGAGCACAATTTACTTTACCTATATCACGTAGAATGAAAATGATAAATCAATAACTATCATAACTGTCTAATGAGAATGACATTGACGTAAGTCGTAAGCCGAAAACAACCAGGCGTTTGAGTCAAAAAATAACGTGGTAAATCGTAATACACATGAATTAAATAAACAAAAGTCTTTTTAAGCGATATAACAATGAGGAATTTATCTTTGTGGCAAGTTACTTCAAAGAAATTAACCGATTTACAAGAAGCTTGGTGTATTTGTTGTGATCATAAAGGAGAATCTGATACAATAGATTTTTTCCTATGTTCAGATAGCCTTATTGTAAGCAATATTGATTCAAATGGTGAAATTCAGTGGACCAGAAATCTATCAGAATTTATATCGCAGGAAAATGCACCAATAAACATTACTTTTTTGAGTTTAAACAACTCCATAAGTCTTGGTTTCGCAAATGGTGAGCTGGTTACCATCGGTAACTTTGGAAATGATTATGATTTAGTTGGTGAATGCGATAATGGGCTTTTAGTAAGTATTTTTTATAGAAAATCATAAATACACTTTAATACGTAAATCAATTATACACAATATTTATAAGTAGCAGAACAGAAGAGAATATTTATAAGTAACATATACATATTATATTACGGGCAATCTGCATAATTCAGGCATTCTATACAATACTTAGATAATGTTTAAAATACCTAGGGCATCGAGGCAATGTATCCCCCTATCTGAGACAAAGACAAAGTGCACTATTCAGTCCCAATGCTACAGTGTATGAATTTTAAACTGCAGAATAGTCTCCCAACAGTGCTTTCTCTTTGCCAATCCTGCTGTATTAAGATTTTGTATAAAATTTCACAGGCAATGGAATGGAGTCCTGACCAAGAGTTATTAGTTTTGGTTACAAAAGACTTACGAGTAATTCTCATGTCATGCACATTTGACCCCATAACAGAACAGAGTCTAGTAAGTGATGAATTTGGAGATAAAGAGTTTGTAAATGTTGGTTGGGGTACAAAAGAAACACAATTTCATGGATCAGAGGGCAAGCATGCAAGAGTAAAACCTGAAGTAGCTCCTGGTAAGATATATTCACTACAGTTCAAAGCACATTTTGAATAATATCTGAACTTTTAAAAAAATATTGAATTAAGTACGTCAGAAGTGACTTTTTGCGTGCAGCTGAGAAAAAAATATAACAATAATATTTTTTTCATGGCCTTAAACCTGATTTAGCTTGTGTGACCTCTGCACATTCTTACCCATATTAAGTTATATAAATACATATCTACATACAAAAGCTTACAAATTACAAACAATCTTAACAAACAACAAAAATTAGGTTAAGAAAAAACTGTGTAATTACAAATATCTATTATATTTGTAATTACACATTTGTTTTAAACATCAAGTTACAAGTTGTTCATTTTGTAATATGAAACATACATATTTTTCATTATTATACTATACTATTTCACTACTATACTACTCAAATCTATGTCATATGTGTAGTAATTTTATCTTTAAATGTTTAATTTGTTGAGCTTCTAGTATAATTTTTTTTATGTTTTGTTTGAAAATGATCTTGTAAATATTTTGTTCTTTAAATTTGCTGTTGTGTGAAAAAAAATGTTCTTTAAGTAAAATATCTTTTACTATATCTTGGTAATATCTTGCAGTACTCAAATAGTTTATTTCATTGTGATAGAATTTTTGTCTTAGTGACAATGGTAGAACCTAATTTTATTTTTTTTAATGAAATATTATAATTTTTGTTGAGTTCATATTATTAAATTATATATCAGATATTAAAACTGTTCTGACTATCAGATATTAAGATATTAAGACTGGAGTTCAGCTCAGAGGTACAGTAAACGTAAAGACTGAGGGTTCTTACTTGATGAAATAGTTCTATTGTCTTGCTCTAGTAAGGAAATAAAGCATGGGGTTTCATAGCTCACACAATATCCCAAAAAATGTCTTGACATAATTACATTACATAATTTTTTCAGATGAAAATCAAGATGTCAGTGACAAAGTTTTAATATCTTGGAGGGGAGATGGGGAATTTTATGCCATTGGTTTTCTTATGAATGGTATCAGAAGATTTAAAGTTTTTGACAAAGAAGGAAATTTGCAATACACAAGTGAAAAACAACCTGGCCTTGAAGCTAATTTAGCATGGAGACCGAGCGGTAACTTAATTGCTACCACACAATGGATTGACAATAAACATATTGTAGCTTTTTTTGAAAAGAACGGTCTTAAACATGGAAGTTTTGAAATACCAATAGACTCAAGTACTTATGTTGAGCAATTAATTTGGAGTTCAGACTCAGAAGTATTGTCCATTGTATGTAAAAACAAATTAGAGAATACACAAAAGATCTTATTGTACACAATGGCCAACTATCACTGGTATCTAAAGCAAACTTTGGTGTTTAAGAAGAAATTGAATAAAATTATGTGGGATTATGATTTTGAGGTTATTAATAATAAAAAACTTCACGTTTTTTCACAAGACAGCCAATATAACTCATATACGTGGGTGTGGAATATAGACCATAGTCTTGGTTTGAATGAGGAGGACGACGCGGTTGTGGCTGTCATAGATGGGAATAGAATATTATTAACAAATTTTAAACATGCAGTTATTCCACCACCACTAAGCAGCTATGAGCTAGACCTGGATTCTAATGTCAATGCAGTATTTTTCTTACCTGGAAATTCATCAAATACCAACTCACTAGCAGTACTGACGGAAACTAAAATATTGTTTTTGGAGCAAACTGTAAAGAATCCGGTGAGATACAAAATAATGAAAGAAGTACATTTTGATCATGACGAATTTCCACTTCAGCATTATAATTGGTTTTGTTTAGATATAAATACTTACATATGCTCAAAAGTCAATGAAGATAATTTATATGAAGTAGTCCAATACAAAATACATGATAACACTCTTTTGAAAGAAAATTTTAATTCTGTACATTTGCCAGTCGCGAGAGCTTTTGTTCATCCAATGTTAGAGTCAAATGCTTTTTTACAACTGATTTCTGGTGAAATTTTGATATATAATAATGATTGTGTTACACCTTATGATATCTCATTTCCAGAAGCCTGTGTAAAATTTTCCGTGATTTTAATTGATAATCAGGTTACATTAGTGGGTGTATCACTTAAAGGCAACTTTTATATTATGGATAAACTGGTCGTAAATGATGTTAGTTCGTATTTTGTTCATACTAGCTTTTTGCTCATTACAACTCTAAAACATGAACTTATTTGTACTGCTTTATCAAATAATGGTCTTAATAAATTAGAGTCCAGTGAAGATAAGGATAATAATGGTTTATATAGACGAAAAATAGAAAGAGGTTCTAAGTTAGTTATAGTAATGCCTAAGTCAACACTGGCAGTTTTTCAATTGCCACGAGGAAATATTGAAACAATTGAACCAAGGCCATTGCTACTTCAACGTATTGGAGAATACCTTGATGTACAGAAATATCATGAAGCGTTCACCATAATGAGAAAACACAGAATAAATCTTAATTTAATATTTGATCACGATCCTGAACTTTTTATTAACAATGTTGATACATTTTTGGAGTCCATCAATAACAATTCATGGTTAAATCTTTTTTTGACTGATTTGGAAAATATTGATGTTACCAAAACCATGTATTCTAGCATATATTCAGGTAAAAACTCAAAGAACACATTTACTAATAAGGTTCATTTTATATGCGACAAGATAAGAACGAACTTAAATACATCATCAAGTAAAGCGTACAGAGTTCTACCGTTGCTGACGACACATGTTAAAAAGAATTCCGTAACAGAGTTAGAGCAAGCCTTGTTAGTAATTAAAGATCTTAAATCACAAGAAGCTTCCGGATCGAGGCTTCCCGTCACTTGCGACGAAGCTTTAAAATATTTATTGTATATGGTACATGTCGATCAATTATTTGATGTGGCATTAGGAATGTATGATTTCGATCTAGTCCTGCTAGTTGCCAGCAAATCACAGAAAGACCCAAAAGAATATATTCCAATGCTTAATGAATTAAATGAACTCGAAGAAAATTATAAGAGATTCAGTATAAATAAATATTTGAAAAGATTTGATAAGGCAGTGCAATGTCTGGCAAAATGTGGGGAAAGTAGACTGGAGGAGTTACGTTCGTTCGTTAAATATCACAGTCTTTACAGAGAGGCATTAGCTTTGTTTTCTTGTGTAGACCACATATATAAGCAAATATCTGAAGATTTTGGCCTTTATTTAAAATTGAAGAAACAATATGTTGAAGCTGGCATTGTATTTGAAAAGGCTGATAATATCGAAAAGGCAATTGAATGTTACGTAGAGGGACTGGAATGGGAGTTGGCAATCAAATTAGCTTATGGCAAACCACAAAATGAATTTAAAGCGCTGTGTTGGTAAGAATCTCGACAATATTTTAAAGTTAAAAATAAAAAAGTAAAAAAAA